>JBAPLH010000824.1:0-17787 GCA_037897445.1 Ceriops zippeliana
ATATAACCATGAATTCATTCAATTCTAACAATCAAAGGAGTCGTTGATCTTGATATGCATTTCTTATTGATATTGATTGGTTGAAATACAAAATAAAGAGTCCATCCCATCAATTCTACTTAGTAAGTATCCTTTTTTGTTTACAAACACACTTTTTGATACAATGATCATGAAATTAACATTTGTGGCTAAACTACTAACTATATTCATTAAAACAAACAGGTCTAAACTCTAATAACACTCTAAATCTGTTTACTTCCACCAATCAATGAATTCATTCATCTTGGTTTGCATTTTGTACTAATGTTAAGTAGTTTCATTCCAAAATAATGAGACTTTCAATGCGCCTAAATCAAATTACGCGCCTCTTTTAGATCCCAAGATTATTTTTCATCATCAATTACCATGAAATTATCATTTGTATCATACTTAACGACTATATTAAGTGTGAAAACAATGTCTTTGAACCATATATACCATGAATTCATTCAATTCTAACAATCAATGGTGTCCTTCATCTTGATTTGCATTTCTTATTGATATTGATTGGTTGAAATACAAAATAAAGAGTCCCTCCCATCATTTCTACTTAGCAAGTATCCTTTTTTGTTTACAAACACACTTTTTGATACAATGATCATGAAATTAACATTTGTGTCTAAACTACTAACTATATTCATTAAAACAAACAGGTCTAAACTCTATTAACACTCTAAATGTGTTTACTTCCACCAATCAATGAATTCATTCATCTTGGTTTGCATTTTTGTACTAATGTTAAGTAGTTTCATTCCAAAATAATGAGACTTTCAATGCGCTTAAAGCAAATTACGCGCCTCTTTTAGTTCCAAAGACTATTTTTCATGCAAATACCATGAAATTATCGTTTGTATCATACTTAACGACTATATTAAGTGTCAAAACAATGTCTTTGAACCATATATACCATGAATTCATTCAATTCTAACAATCAAAAGGAGTCCTTTGATCTTGATATGCATTTCTTATTGATATTGATTGGTTGAAATACAAAATAAAGAGTCCCTCCCATCAATTTCTACTTAGCAAGTACCCTTTTTTGTTTACAAACACACTTTTTGATACAATGATCATGAAAATTAACATTTGTGGCTAAACTACTAACTATATTCATTAAAAAACAAACAGGTCTAAACTCTAATAACACTCTAAATCTGTTTACTTCCACCAATCAATGAATTCATTCATCTTGGTTTGCATTTTGTACTAATGTTAAGTAGTTTCATTCCAAAATAATGAGACTTTCAATGCGCCTAAAGCAAATTACGCGCCTCTTTTAGATCCCAAAGATTATTTTTCATTCAATTACCATGAAATTATCATTTTATATCATACTTAACGACTATATTAAGTGTGTGAAAACAATGTCTTTGAACCATATATACCATGAATTCATTCAATTCTAACAATCAATGGAGTCCTTCATCTTGATTTGCATTTCTTATTGATATTGATTGGTTGAAATACAAAATAAAGAGTGCCTCCCATCATTTCTACTTAGCAAGTATTCCTTTTTTTGTTTACAAACACACTTTTTGATACAATGATCATGAAATTAACACTTGTGGCTAAACTACTAACTATATTCATTAAAACAAACAGGTCTAATCTCTATTAACACTCTAAATGTGTTTACTTTCCACCAATCAATGAATTCATTCATCTTGGTTTGCATTTTGTACTAATGTTAAGTAGTTTCATTCCAAAATAATGAGACTTTCAATGCATCTAAAGCAAATTACGCGCCTCTTTTAGTTCCCAAGATTATTTTTCATTCAATTACCATGAAATTATCATTTGTATCATACTTAACGACTATATTAAGCCTGGAAACAATGTCTTTGAACCATATATACCATGAATTCGTTCAATTCTAACAATCAAACGAGTCGTTGATCTTGATATGCATTTCTTATTGATATTGATTGGTTGAAATACAAAATAAAGAGTCCCTCCCCTCAATTCTACTTAGCAAGTATCCTTTTTTGTTTACAAACACACTTTTTGATACAATGATCATGAAATTAACATTTGTGGCTAAACTACTAACTATATTCATTAAAACAAACAGATCTAAACTCTAATAACACTCTAAATCTGTTTACTTTCACCAATCAATGAATTCATTCATCTTGGTTTGCATTTTGTACTAATGTTAAGTAGTTTCATTCCAAAATAATGAGACTTTCAATGAGCCTAAATCAAATTACGCGCCTCTTTTCGATCCCAACATTATTTTTCATTCAATTACCATGAAATTATCATGTATATCATACTTAATGACTATATTAAGTGTGAAAACAATGTCTTTGAACCATATATACCATGAATTCATTCAATTCTAACAATCAATGGTGTCCTTCATCTTGATTTGCATTTCTTATTGATATTGATTGGTTGAAATACAAAATAAAGAGTGCCTCCCATCATTTCTACTTAGCAAGTATTATTTTTTGTTTACAAACACACTTTTTGATACAATGATCATGAAATTAATACTTGTGGCTAAACTACTAACTATATTCATTAAAACAAACAAGTCTAATCTCTATTAACACTCTAAATGTGTTTACTTCCACCAATCAATGAATTCATTCATCTTGGTTTGCATTTTGTACTAATGTTAAGTAGTTTCATTCCAAAATAATGAGACTTTCAATGCATCTAAAGCAAATTACGCGCCTCTTTTAGTTCCCAAGATTATTTTTCATTCAATTACCATGAAATTATCATTTGTATCATACTTAACGACTATATTAAGCCTGGAAACAATGTCTTTGAACCATATATACCATGAATTCGTTCAATTCTAACAATCAAACGAGTCGTTGATCTTGATATGCATTTCTTATTGATATTGATTGGTTGAAATACAAAATAAAGAGTCCATCCCATCAATTCTACTTAGCAAGTATCCTTTTTTGTTTACAAACACACTTTTTGATACAATGATCATGAAATTAACATTTGTGGCTAAACTACTAACTATATTCATTAAAACAAACAGATCTAAACTCTAATAACACTCTAAATCTGTTTACTTTCACCAATCAATGAATTCATTCATCTTGGTTTGCATTTTGTACTAATGTTAAGTAGTTTCATTCCAAAATAATGAGACTTTCAATGCGCCTAAAGCAAATTACGCGTCTCTTTTAATTCCAAAGACTATTTTTCATGCAAATACCATGAAATTATCGTTTGTATCATACTTAATGACTATATTAAGTGTCAAAACAATGTCTTTGAACCATATATACCATGAATTCATTCAATTCTAACAATCAAAGGAGTCGTTGATCTTGATATGCATTTCTTATTGATATTGATTGGTTGAAATACAAAATAAAGAGTCCATCCCATCAATTCTACTTAGTAAGTATCCTTTTTTGTTTACAAACACACTTTTTGATACAATGATCATGAAATTAACTTTTGTGGCTAAAACTACTAACTATATTCAAAAAAACAAACAGGTCTAAAACTCTAATAACACTCTAAATCTGTTTACTTCCACCAATCAATGAATTCATTCATCTTGGTTTGCATTTTGTACTAATGTTAAGTAGTTTCATTCCAAAATAATGAGACTTTCAATGAGCCTAAATCAAATTACGCGCCTCTTTTAGATCCCAAAGATTATTTTTCATGCAATTACCATGAAATTATCATTTATATCATACTTAACGACTATATTAAGTGTGAAAACAATGTCTTTGAACCATATATACCATGAATTCATTCAATTCTAACAATCAATGGTGTCCTTCATCTTGATTTGCATTTCTTATTGATATTGATTGGTTGAAATACAAAATAAAGAGTGCCTCCCATCATTTCTACTTAGCAAGTATTATTTTTTTTGTTTACAAACACACTTTTTGATACAATGATCATGAAATTAACACTTGTGGCTAAAAACTACTAACTATATTCATTAAAACAAACAAGTCTAATCTCTATTAACACTCTAAATGTGTTTACTTCCACCAATCAATGAATTCATTCATCTTGGTTTGCATTTTTGTACTAATGTTAAGTAGTTTCATTCCAAAATAATGAGACTTTCAATGCATCTAAAGCAAATTACGCGCGCCTCTTTTAGTTCCCAAGATTATTTTTCATTCAATTACCATGAAATTATCATTTGTATCATACTTAACGACTATATTAAGCCTGGAAACAATGTCTTTGAACCATATATACCATGAATTCGTTCAATTCTAACAATCAAAAACGAGTCGTTGATCTTGATATGCATTTCTTATTGATATTGATTGGTTGAAATACAAAATAAAGAGTCCCTCCCATCAATTTCTACTTAGCAAAGTATCCTTTTTTTGTTTACAAACACACTTTTTGATACAATGATCATGAAATTAACATTTGTGGCTAAACTACTAACTATATTCATTAAAACAAACAGATCTAAACTCTAATAACACTCTAAATCTGTTTACTTTCACCAATCAATGAATTCATTCATCTTGGTTTGCATTTTGTACTAATGTTAAGTAGTTTCATTCCAAAATAATGAGACTTTCAATGCGCCTAAAGCAAATTACGCGCCTCTTTTAGTTCCAAAGAGATTATTTTTCATGCAATTACCATGAAATTTATCGTTTGTATCATACTTAATGACTATATTAAGTGTCAAAACAATGTCTTTGAAACCATATATACCATGAATTCATTCAATTCTAACAATCAAAGGAGTCGTTGATCTTGATATGCATTTCTTATTGATATTGATTGGTTTGAAAATACAAAATAAAGAGTCCATCCCATCATTTCTACTTAGTAAGTACCCTTTTTTGTTTACACAAACACACTTTTTGATACAATGATCATGAAATTAACATTTGTGGCTAAACTACTAACTATATTCATTAAAACAAACAAGTCTAAACTCTAATTAACACTCTAAATGTGTTTACTTCCACCAATCAATGAATTCATTCATCTTGGTTTGCATTTTGTACTAATGTTAAGTAGTTTCATTCCAAAATAATGAGACTTTCAATGCGCCTAAAGCAAATTACGCGCCTCTTTTAGTTCCAAAGATTATTTTTCATTCAAATTACCATGAAATTATCGTTTGTATCATACTTAATGACTCTATATTAAGTGTCAAAAACAATGTCTTTGAACCATATATACCATGAATTCATTCAATTCTAACAATCAAAGGAGTCGTTGATCTTGATTTGCATTTCTTATTGATATTGATTGGTTGAAATACAAAATAAAGAGTCCATCCCATCAATTCTACTTAGCAAGTATCCTTTTTTGTTTACAAACACACTTTTTGATACAATGATCATGAAATTAACATTTGTGGCTAAACTACTAACTATATATTCATTAAAACAAACAGGTCTAAATCTCTAATAACACTCTAAATCTGTTTACTTCCACCAATCAATGAATTCATTCATCTTGGTTTGCATTTTTGTACTAATGTTTAAGTAGTTTCATTCCAAAATAATGAGACTTTCAATGCGCCTAAATCAAATTACGCGCCTCTTTTAGTTCCCAACATTATTTTTCATTCAATTACCATGAAATTATCATTTATATCATACTTAACGACTATATTAAGTGTGAAAACAATGTCTTTGAACCATATATACCATGAATTCATTCAATTCTAACAATCAATGGTGTCCTTCATCTTGATTTGCATTTCTTATTGATATTGATTGGTTGAAATACAAAATAAAGAGTGCCTCCCATCATTTTCTACTTAGCAAGTATTATTTTTTTTTTACAAACACACTTTTTTGATACAATGATCATGAAATTAACATCTACTTGTGGCTAAACTACTAACTATATTCATTAAAAATTCATTAAAACAAACAGGTCTAAACTCTAATTAACACTCTAAATGTGTTTACTTCCACCAATCAATGAATTCATTCATCTTGGTTTGCATTTTTGTACTAATGTTAAGTAGTTTCATTCCAAAATAATGAGACTTTCAATGCATCTAAAGCAAATTACGCGCCTCTTTTTAGTTCCCAAGATTATTTTTCATTCAATTACCATGAAATTATCATTTGTATCATACTTAACGACTATATTAAGTGTGAAAACAATGTCTTTGAACCATATATACCATGAATTCATTCAATTCTAACAATCAATGGAGTCGTTGATCTTGATATGCATTTCTTATTGATATTGATTGGTTGAAATACAAAATAAAGAGTCCCTCCCATCATTTCTACTTAGCAAGTATCCTTTTTTTGTTTACAAACACACTTTTTGATACAATGATCATGAAATTAACATTTGTGGCTAAACTACTAACTATATTCATTAAAACAAACAGGTCTAAATCTCTATTAACACTCTAAATCTGTTTACTTTCACCAATCAATGAATTCATTCATCTTGGTTTGCATTTTTTACTAATGTTAAGTAGTTTCATTCCAAAATAATGAGACTTTCAATGCATCTAAAGCAAATTACGCGCCTCTTTTAGTTCCAAAGATTATTTTTTCATGCAATTACCATGAAATTATCATTTGTATCATACTTAACGACGACTATATTAAGTGTGAAAACAATGTCTTTGAACCATATATACCATGAATTCATTCAATTCTAACAATCAAATGGAGTCGTTGATCTTGATATGCATTTTCTTATTGATATTGATTGGTTGAAATACAAAATAAAGAGTCCCTCCCATCATTTCTACTTAGCAAGTATCCTTTTTTGTTTACAAACACACTTTTTGATACAATGATCATGAAATTAACATTTGTGGCTAAACTACTAACTATATTCATTAAAACAAACAGATCTAAACTCTAATAACACTCTAAATCTGTTTACTTTCACCAATCAATGAATTCATTCATCTTGGTTTGCATTTTGTACTAATGTTAAGTAGTTTCATTCCAAAATAATGAGACTTTCAATGCGCCTAAAGCAAATTACGCGCCTCTTTTAGATCCCAAAGATTATTTTTCATGCAATTACCATGAAATTATCATTTGTATCATACTTAACGACTATATTAAGTGTGAAAACAATGTCTTTGAACCATATATACCATGAATTCATTCAATTCTAACAATCAAAGGAGTCGTTGATCTTGATATGCATTTCTTATTGATATTGATTGGTTGAAATACAAAATAAAGAGTCCCTCCCATCAATTCTACTTAGCAAGTATCCTTTTTTGTTTACAAACACACTTTTTGATACAATGATCATGAAATTAACATTTGTGGCTAAACTACTAACTATATTCATTAAAACAAACAGGTCTAAACTCTAATAACACTCTAAATCTGTTTACTTCCACCAATCAATGAATTCATTCATCTTGGTTTGCATTTTGTACTAATGTTAAGTAGTTTCATTCCAAAATAATGAGACTTTCAATGCATCTAAAGCAAATTACGCGCCTCTTTTAGTTTCCAAAGATTATTTTTCATTCAATTACCATGAAATTATCATTTGTATATCATACTTAACGACTATATTAAGTGTCAAAAAACAATGTCTTTGAACCATATATACCATGAATTCATTCAATTCTAACAATCAAATGGAGTCGTTGATCTTGATATGCATTTCTTATTGATATTGATTGGTTGAAATACAAAATAAAGAGTCCCTCCCATCAATTTCTACTTAGCAAGTATCCTTTTTTGTTTACAAACACACTTTTTGATACAATGATCATGAAATTAACATTTGTGGCTAAACTACTAACTATATTCATTAAAACAAACAGGTCTAAACTCTAATAACACTCTAAATCTGTTTACTTCCACCAATCAATGAATTCATTCATCTTGGTTTGCATTTTGTACTAATGTTAAGTAGTTTCATTCCAAAATAATGAGACTTTCAATGCGCTTAAAGTGAATTACGCGTCTCTTTTAATTCCAAAGACTATTTTTCATGCAAATACCATGAAATTATCGTTTGTATCATACTTAACGACTATATTAAGTGTCAAAACAATGTCTTTGAACCATATATACCATGAATTCATTCAATTCTAACAATCAATGGAGTCCTTCATCTTGATTTGCATTTCTTATTGATATTGATTGGTTGAAATACAAAATAAAGAGTCCCTCCCATCATTTCTACTTAGCAAGTATCCTTTTTTGTTTACAAACACACTTTTTGATACAATGATCATGAAATTAACATTTGTGGCTAAACTACTAACTATATTCATTAAAACAAACAGGTCTAAACTCTAATAACACTCTAAATCTGTTTACTTTCACCAATCAATGAATTCATTCATCTTGGTTTGCATTTTGTACTAATGTTAAGTAGTTTCATTCCAAAATAATGAGACTTTCAATGCGCTTAAAGCAAATTACGCGCCTCTTTTAATTCCAAAGACTATTTCTCATGCAAATACCATGAAATTATCGTTTGTATCATACTTAATGACTATATTAAGTGTCAAAAACAATGTCTTTGAACCATATATACCATGAATTCATTCAATTCTAACAATCATGGAGTCGTTGATCTTGATTTGCATTTCTTATTGATATTGATTGGTTGAAATACAAAATAAAGAGTCCCATCCCATCAATTTCTACTTAGCAAGTATCCTTTTTTGTTTACAAACACACTTTTTGATACAATGATCATGAAATTAACATTTGTGGCTAAACTACTAACTATATTCATCAAAACAAACAGGTCTAAACTCTAATAACACTCTAAATCTGTTTACTTCCACCAATCAATGAATTCATTCATCTTGGTTTGCATTTTGTACTAATGTTAAGTAGTTTCATTCCAAAATAATGAGACTTTCAATGAGCCTAAATCAAATTACGTGCCTCTTTTAGATTCCCAACATTATTTTTCATTCAATTACCATGAAATTATCATTTATATCATACTTAACGACTATATTAAGTGTGAAAACAATGTCTTTGAACCATATATACCATGAATTCATTCAATTCTAACAATCAATGGTGTCCTTCATCTTGATTTGCATTTCTTATTGATATTGATTGGTTGAAATACAAAATAAAGAGTGCCTCCCATCATTTCTACTTAGCAAGTATTATTTTTTGTTTACAAACACACTTTTTGATACAATGATCATGAAATTAACACTTGTGGCTAAACTACTAACTATATTCATTAAAACAAACAGTCTAATCTCTATTAACACTCTAAATGTGTTTACTTCCACCAATCAATGAATTCATTCATCTTGGTTTGCATTTTGTACTAATGTTAAGTAGTTTCATTCCAAAATAATGAGACTTTCAATGCATCTAAAGCAAATTACGCGCCTCTTTTAGTTCCCAAGATTATTTTTCATTCAATTACCATGAAATTATCATTTGTATCATACTTAACGACTATATTAAGCCTGGAAACAATGTCTTTGAACCATATATACCATGAATTCGTTCAATTCTAACAATCAAACGAGTCGTTGATCTTGATATGCATTTCTTATTGATATTGATTGGTTGAAATACAAAATAAAGAGTCCCTCCCATCATTTCTACTTAGCAAGTATCCTTTTTTGTTTACAAACACACTTTTTGATACAATGATCATGAAATTAACATTTGTGGCTAAACTACTAACTATATTCATTAAAACAAACAGATCTAAAACTCTATTAAACACTCTAAATCTGTTTAATTTCACCAATCATTGAATTCATTCATCTTGGTTTGCATTTTGTACTAATGTTAAGTAGTTTCATTCCAAAATAATGAGACTTTCAATGCATCTAAAGCAAATTACGCGCCTCTTTTAGTTCCCAAGATTATTTTTCATTCAATTACCATGAAATTATCATTTGTATCATACTTAACGACTATATTAAGTGTGGAAAACAATGTCTTTGAACCATATATACCATGAATTCATTCAATTCTAACAATCAATGGAGTCGTTGATCTTGATATGCATTTCTTATTGATATTGATTGGTTGAAAATACAAAATAAAGAGTCCCTCCCATCAATTTCTACTTAGCAAGTATCCTTTTTTTGTTTACAAACACACTTTTTGATACAATGATCATGAAATTAACATTTGTGGCTAAACTACTAACTATATTCATTAAAACAAACAGATCTAAACTCTAATAACACTCTCTAAATCTGTTTACTTCCACCAATCAATGAATTCATTCATCTTGGTTTGCATTTTGTACTAATGTTAAGTAGTTTCATTCCAAAATAATGAGACTTTCAATGCGCTTAAAGCAAATTACGCGCCTCTTTTTATTCCAAAGACTATTTTTCATGCAAATACCATGAAATTATCGTTTGTATCATACTTAATGACTATATTAAGTGTCCAAAACAATGTGTCTTTGAACCATATATACCATGAATTCATTCAATTCTAACAATCAAAGGAGTCGTTGATCTTGATATGCATTTCTTATTGATATTGATTGGTTGAAATACAAAATAAAGAGTCCCTCCCATCAATTCTACTTAGCAAGTATCCTTTTTTGTTTACAAACACACTTTTTTTGATACAATGATCATGAAATTAAACATTTGTGGCTAAACTACTAACTATATTCATTAAAACAAACAGATCTAAACTCTCTAATAACACTCTAAATCTGTTTACTTTCACCAATCAATTGAATTCATTCATCTTGGTTTGCATTTTGTACTAATGTTAAGTAGTTTCATTCCAAAATAATGAGACTTTCAATGCGCTTAAAGCAAATTACGCGCCTCTTTTAATTCCAAAGACTATTTTTCATGCAAATACCATGAAATTATCGTTTGTATCATACTTAATGACTATATTAAGTGTCAAAACAATGTCTTTGAACCATATATACCATGAATTCATTCAATTCTAACAATCAAAGGAGTCGTTGATCTTGATATGCATTTCTTATTGATATTGATTGGTTGAAATACAAAATAAAGAGTCCATCCCATCAATTCTACTTAGTAAGTACCCTTTTTTGTTTACAAACACACTTTTTGATACAATGATCATGAAATTAACATTTGTGGCTAAACTACTAACTATATTCATCAAAACAAACAGGTCTAAACTCTAATAACACTCTAAATCTGTTTACTTCACCAATCAATGAATTCATTCATCTTGGTTTGCATTTTGTACTAATGTTAAGTAGTTTCATTCCAAAATAATGAGACTTTCAATGAGCCTAAATCAAATTACGTGCCTCTTTTAGATCCCAACATTATTTTTCATTCAATTACCATGAAATTATCATTTATATCATACTTAACGACTATATTAAGTGTGAAAACAATGTCTTTGAACCATATATACCATGAATTCATTCAATTCTAACAATCAATGGTGTCCTTCATCTTGATTTGCATTTCTTATTGATATTGATTGGTTGAAATACAAAATAAAGAGTCCCTCCCATCATTTCTACTTAGCAAGTATTATTTTTTGTTTACAAACACACTTTTTGATACAATGATCATGAAATTAACACTTGTGGCTAAACTACTAACTATATTCATTAAAACAAACAAGTCTAATCTCTATTAACACTCTAAATGTGTTTACTTCCACCAATCAATGAATTCATTCATCTTGGTTTGCATTTTGTACTAATGTTAAGTAGTTTCATTCCAAAATAATGAGACTTTCAATGCGCTTAAAGTGAATTACGCGTCTCTTTTAATTCCAAAGACTATTTTTCATGCAAATACCATGAAATTATCGTTTGTATCATACTTAATGACTATATTAAGTGTCAAAACAATGTCTTTGAACCATATATACCATGAATTCATTCAATTCTAACAATCAGTGGAGTCCTTCATCTTGATATGCATTTCTTATTGATATTGATTGGTTGAAATACAAAATAAAGAGTCCATCCCATCAATTCTACTTAGTAAGTACCCTTTTTTGTTTACAAACACACTTTTTGATACAATGATCATGAAATTAACATTTGTGGCTAAACTACTAACTATATTCATTAAAACAAATAGATCTAAACTCTAATAACACTATAAATCTGTTTACTTTCACCAATCAATGAATTCATTCATCTTGGTTTGCATTTTGTACTAATGTTAAGTAGTTTCATTCCAAAATAATGAGACTTTCAATGCGCTTAAAGTGAATTACGCGTCTCTTTTAATTCCAAAGACTATTTCTCATGCAAATACCATGAAATTATCGTTTGTATCATACTTAATGACTATATTAAGTGTCAAAACAATGTCTTTGAACCATATATACCATGAATTCATTCAATTCTAACAATCAAAGGAGTCGTTGATCTTGATATGCATTTCTTATTGATATTGATTGGTTGAAATACAAAATAAAGAGTCCATCCCATCAATTCTACTTAGTAAGTATCCTTTTTTGTTTACAAACACACTTTTTGATACAATGATCATGAAATTAACATTTGTGGCTAAACTACTAACTATATTCATCAAAACAAACAGGTCTAAACTCTAATAACACTCTAAATCTGTTTACTTACCTACCAATCAATGAATTCATTCATCTTGGTTTGCATTTTGTATTAATGTTAAGTAGTTTCATTCCAAAATAATGAGACTTTCAATGAGCCTAAATCAAATTACGTGCCTCTTTTAGTTCCCAACATTATTTTTCATTCAATTACCATGAAATTATCATTTATATCATACTTAACGACTATATTAAGTGTGAAAACAATGTCTTTGAACCATATATACCATGAATTCATTCAATTCTAACAATCAATGGTGTCCTTCATCTTGATTTGCATTTCTTATTGATATTGATTGGTTGAAATACAAAATAAAGAGTGCCTCCCATCATTTCTACTTAGCAAGTATTATTTTTTGTTTACAAACACACTTTTTGATACAATGATCATGAAATTAACACTTGTGGCTAAACTACTAACTATATTCATTAAAACAAACAGGTCTAATCTCTATTAACACTCTAAATGTGTTTACTTCCACCAATCAATGAATTCATTCATCTTGGTTTGCATTTTGTACTAATGTTAAGTAGTTTCATTCCAAAATAATGAGACTTTCAATGCGCTTAAAGCAAATTACGCGTCTCTTTTAGTTTCCAAAGACTATTTTTCATGCAAATACCATGAAATTATCGTTTGTATCATACTTAATGACTATATTAAGTGTCAAAACAATGTCTTTGAACCATATATACCATGAATTCATTCAATTCTAACAATCAATGGAGTCCTTGATCTTGATATGCATTTCTTATTGATATTGATTGGTTGAAATACAAAATAAAGAGTCCCATCCCATCAATTCTACTTAGCAAGTATCCTTTTTTGTTTACAAACACACTTTTTGATACAATGATCATGAAATTAACATTTGTGGCTAAACTACTAACTATATTCATTAAAACAAACAGATCTAAACTCTAATAACACTCTAAATCTGTTTACTTTCACCAATCAATGAATTCATTCATCTTGGTTTGCATTTTGTACTAATGTTAAGTAGTTTCATTCCAAAATAATGAGACTTTCAATGCGCTTAAAGCAAATTACGCGCCTCTTTTAATTCCAAAGACTATTTCTCATGCAAATACCATGAAATTATCGTTTGTATCATACTTAATGACTATATTAAGTGTCAAAACAATGTCTTTGAACCATATATACCATGAATTCATTCAATTCTAACAATCAGTGGAGTCCTTCATCTTGATTTGCATTTCTTATTGATATTGATTGGTTGAAATACAAAATAAAGAGTCCATCCCATCAATTCTACTTAGTAAGTATCCTTTTTTGTTTACAAACACACTTTTTGATACAATGATCATGAAATTAACATTTGTGGCTAAACTACTAACTATATTCATCAAAACAAACAGTCTAAACTCTAATAACACTCTAAATCTGTTTACTTCTACCAATCAATGAATTCATTCATCTTGGTTTGCATTTTGTATTAATGTTAAGTAGTTTCATTCCAAAATAATGAGACTTTCAACGAGCCTAAATCAAATTACGTGCCTCTTTTAGTTCCCAAGATTTTTTTTCATTCAATTACCATGAAATTATCATTTTATATCATACTTAATGACTATATTAAGTGTGAAAACAATGTCTTTGAACCATATATACCATGAATTCATTCAATTCTAACAATCAATGGTGTCCTTCATCTTGATTTGCATTTCTTATTGATAATTGATTGGTTGAAATACAAAATAAAGAGTGTCCCTCCCATCATTTCTACTTAGCAAGTATTCCTTTTTTTGTTTACAAACACACTTTTTGATACAATGATCATGAAATTAACATTTGTGGCTAAACTACTAACTATATTTCATTAAAACAAACAAGTCTAATCTCTATTAACACTCTAAATGTGTTTACTTCCACCAATCAATGAATTCATTCATCTTGGTTTTCATTTTGTAGTAATGTTAAGTAGTTTCATTCCAAAATAATGAGACTTTCAATGCATCTAAAGCAAATTACGCGCCTCTTTTAGTTCCCAAGATTATTTTTCATTCAATTACCATGAAATTATCATTTTTGTATCATACTTAACGACTATATTAAGTGTGGAAAACAATGTCTTTGAACCATATATACCATGAATTCGTTCAATTCTAACAATCAAACGAGTCGTTGATCTTGATATGCATTTCTTATTGATATTGATTGGTTGAAATACAAAATAAAGAGTCCCTCCCATCATTTCTACTTAGCAAGTATTATTTTTTGTTTACAAACACACTTTTTGATACAATGATCATGAAATTAACACTTGTGGCTAAACTACTAACTATATTCATTAAAACAAACAGGTCTAATCTCTATTAACACTCTAAATCTGTTTACTTCCACCAATCAATGAATTCATTCATCTTGGTTTGCATTTTGTACTAATGTTAAGTAGTTTCATTCCAAAATAATGAGACTTTCAATGCGGTTAAAGCAAATTACGCGCCTCTTTTAGTTCCAAAGACTATTTTTCATGCAAATACCATGAAATTATCATTTGTATCATACATAACGACTATATTAAGCCTGGAAACAATGTCTTTGAACCATATATACCATGAATTCGTTCAATTCTAACAATCAAACGAGTCGTTGATCTTGATATGCATTTCTTATTGATATTGATTGGTTGAAATACAAAATAAAGAGTCCCTCCCCTCAATTCTACTTAGCAAGTATCCTTTTTTGTTTACAAACACACTTTTTGATACAATGATCATGAAATTAACATTTGTGGCTAAACTACTAACAATATTCATCAAAACAAACAGGTCTAAACTCTAATAACACTCTAAATCTGTTTACTTCCACCAATCAATGAATTCATTCATCTTGGTTTGCATTTTGTACTAATGTTAAGTAGTTTCATTCCAAAATAATGAGACTTTCAATGAGCCTAAATCAAATTACGCGCCTCTTTTAGATCATAACATTATTTTTCATTCAATTACCATGAAATTATCATTTATATCATACTTAACGACTATATTAAGTGTGAAAACAATGTCTTTGAACCATATATACCATGAATTCATTCAATTCTAACAATCAACGGTGTCCTTAATCTTGATTTGCATTTCATATTGATATTGATTGGTTGAAATACAAAATAAAGAGTGCCTCCCATCATTTCTACTTAGTAAGTATTATTTTTTGTTTACAAACACACTTTTTGATACAATGATCATGAAATTAACACTTGTGGCTAAACTACTAACTATATTCATTAAAACAAACAGGTCTAATCTCTATTAACACTCTAAATGTGTTTACTTCCACCAATCAATGAATTCATTCATCTTGGTTTGCATTTTGTACTAATGTTAAGTAGTTTCATTCCAAAATAATGAGACTTTCAATGCATCTAAAGCAAATTACGCACCTCTTTTAGTTCCCAAGATTATTTTTCATTCAATTACCATGAAATTATCATTTGTATCATACTTAACGACTATACTAAGCCTAGAAACAATGTCTTTGAACCATATATACCATGAATTCGTTCAATTCTAACAATCAAACAAGTCGTTGATCTTGATATGCATTTCTTATTGATATTGATTGGTTGAAATACAAAATAAAGGGTCCATCCCATCAATTCTACTTAGTAAGTATCCTTTTTTGTTTACAAACACACTTTTTGATACAATAATCATGAAATTAACATTTGTGTATAAACTACTAACGATATTCATTAAAACAAACAAGTCTAAACTCTATTAACACTCTAAATGTATTTACTTCCGCCAATCAAAGAATTCATTCATCTTGGTTTGCATTTCTTAGTAATGTTAAGTAGTTTCATTCCAAAATAATGAGACTTTCAATGCGGTTAAAGCAAATTACGCGCCTCTTTTAGTTCCAAAGACTATTTTTCATGCAAATACCATGAAATTATCGTTTTTATCATACTTAACGGCTATATTAAGTGTCCAAACAATGTCTTTGAACCATATATACCATGAATTCATTCAATTCTAACAATCAAAGGAGTCGTTGATCTTTATATGCATTTGTTATTTATATTAATTGGTTGAAATACAAAATAAAAAGTCCTTCCCAGAATTTCTACTTAGCAAGTATTATTTTTTTTTTACAAACTCACTTTTTGATACAATGATCATGAAATTAACACTTGTGACTAAACTACTAACTATATTCATTAAAACAAACAGGTCTAATCCCTAATAACACTCTAAAATCTGTTTACTTCCACCAATCAATGAATTCATTTATCTTGGTTTGCATTTTGTACTAATGTTAAGTAGTTTCATTCCAAAATAATGAGAATTTCAATGCGCCTAAAGCAAATTACGCGCCTCTTTTGGTTCCAAAGATTATTTTTCATGCAGTTACCATGAAATTATCATTTCTATCAAACTTAACGACTATATTAAGTGTGAAAACAATGTCTTTGAACCATATATACCATGAATTCATTCAATTCTAACAATCAAAGGAGTCGTTGATTTTGATATGCATTTCTTATTGATATTGATTGGTTGAAATACAAAATAAAGGGTCCATCCCATCAATTCTACTTAGTAAGTATCCTTTTTTGTTTACAAACACACTTTTTGATACAATAATCATGAAATTAACATTTGTGGCTAAACTACTACGTATATTCATCAAAAGAAATAGGTCTAAACTCTAATAACACTCTAAATCTGTTTACTTCCACCAATCAATGAATTCATTCATCTTGATTTGCATTTTGTACTAATGTTAAGTAGTTTCATTCCAAAATAATGAGACTTTCAATGCGGTTAAAGCAAATTACGCGCCTCTTTTAGTTCCAAAGACTATTTTTCATGCAAATACCATGAAATTATGGTTTGTATCATACTTAACGACTATATTAAATGTCCAAACAATGTCTTTCAACCATATATACCATGAATTCATTCAATTCTAACAATCAAAGAAGTCGTTGATCTTGATATGCATTTCTTATTGATATTAATTGGTTGAAATACAAAATAAAGAGTCCCTCCCAGAATTTCTATTTAGCAAGTATTATTTTTTATTTACAAACACACTTATTGATACAATGATCATGAAATTAACACTTGTGGCTAAACTACTAACTATATTCATTAAGACAAAGAGGTCTAATCTCTATTAACACTCTAAAATGTGTTTACTTTTTTGTACTAATGTTAAGTAGTTTTCATTCCAAAATAATGAGACTTTCAATGAGCCTAAATCAAATTACGCGCCTCTTTTTAGATCCCAACATTA
>JBAPLH010000826.1:0-12412 GCA_037897445.1 Ceriops zippeliana
TATCATTTCTTATGGATATTAATTGGTTGAATTCCAAAGAAAAGTATCTTTCCCATCGTTTTTTGTTGGCATGTCTTCCCTTTTGGTTGCAAATACTCTTTTTGATACAGTGATCAAAAAATTAACTTTTGTTGCTAAACAACATAGTATATTAATTAAAACAAACAAGTCTAAACAACATTAAAACTCTAAATGTGTTTACTTCCACCAACCAAAGGACTCATTCATCTCGGTATGCATTTTGTACAAATGTTTAGTGGCTTAATTCCTAAATGATGTGACTTTCCGATCACCTTATGCAAATAAGGCTCCTATTGTAGTATTTTTTTCATGCAATGATGATGAAATTATCTTTGGTGTTCTTATTAACAACTATGTTCTTTGTGAAAACAATGCCCAACAACCATCTATACTGCGAATTCATTCAACTCGTACAAATAATGGATTCCATCATCTTGCTTATCATTTTTTAAGGATATTAATTGGTTGAATTCCAAAGAAAAGTATCTTTCCCATCGTTTTTTGTTGGCATGGGTTCCCTTTTGGTTCCAAACACTCTATTTCATACAGTGATGAAAAAATTAACTTTTGTTGCTAAACTACATAGTATATTAATTAAAACAAACAAGTCTAAACACCATCAAAACTCTAAATGTGTTTACTTCCATCAACCAAAGGACTCATTCATCTTGGTATGCATTTTGTACAAATGTTTAGTGGCTTAATTCCTAAATGATGTGAATTTCTGATCACCTTATGCAAATAAGGCTCATTTTTTGTTACAAGCAGTATTTTTCATGCAATGATGATGAAATTATCTTTGGTGTTCTTATTAACAACTATGTTTTTTGTGAAAACAATGCCCAAGAACCATCTATACTGCGAATTCGTTCCACTCGTGCAAATAATGGATTCCATCATCTCGCTTATCATTTCTTATGGATATTAATTGGTTGAATTCCAAAGAAAAGTATTCTTTCCCATCGTTTTTTGTTGGCATGTCTTCCCTTTTGGTTGCAAACACTCTTTTTGATACAGTGATCAAAAAATTAACTTTTGTTGCTAAACTACATAGTATATTAATTAAAACAAACAAGTCTAAACACCATTAAAACTCTAAATGTGTTTACTTCCACCAACCAAAGGACTCATTCATCTTGGTATGCATTTTGTACAAATGTTTAGTGGCTTAATTCCTAAATGATGTGACTTTCCGATCACCTTATGCAAATAAGGCTCCTATTGTGTTACAAGCAGTATTTTTCATGCAATGATGATGAAATTATCTTTGGTGTTCTTATTAACAACTATGTTCTTTGTGAAAACAATGCCCAACAACCATCTATACTGCGAATTCATTCAACTCGTACAAATAATGGATTCCATCATCTTGCTTATCATTTTTTAAGGATATTAATTGGTTGAATTCCAAAGAAAAGTATCTTTCCCATCGTTTTTTGTTGGCATGGGTTCCCTTTTGGTTCCAAACACTCTATTTCATACAGTGATGAAAAAATTAACTTTTGTTGCTAAACTACATAGTATATTAATTAAAAACAAACAAGTCTAAACACCATCAAAAACTCTAAATGTGTTTACTTCCACCAACCAAAGGACTCATTCATCTTGGTATGCATTTTGTACAAATGTTTAGTGGCTTAATTCCTAAATGATGTGAATTTCTGATCACCTTATGCAAATAAAGGCTCATTTTTTGTTACAAGCAGTATTTTTCATGCAATGATGATGAAATTATCTTTGGTGTTCTTATTAACAACTATGTTTTTTGTGAAAACAATGCCCAAGACCATCTATACTGCGAATTCGTTTCCACTCGTGCAAATAATGGATTCCATCATCTCGCTTATCATTTCTTATGGATATTAATTGGTTGAATTCCAAAGAAAAGTATTCTTTCCATCGTTTTTTTTGTTGGCATGGCTTCCCTTTTGGGTTGCAAACACTCTTTTTGATACAGTGATGAAAAAAATTAACTTTTGTTGCAAAAACTACATAGTATATTAATTAAAACAAACAAGTCTAAACACCATCAAAACTCTAAATATGTTTACTTCCATCAACCAAATGACTCATTCATCTTGGTATGCATTTTGTACAAATGTTTAGTGGCTTAATTCCTAAATGATGTGACTTTCTGATCACCTTATGCAAATAAGGCTCATTTTTTGTTACAAGCAGTATTTTTCATGCAATGATGATGAAATTATCTTTGGTGTTCTTATCAACAACTATGTTTTTTTGTGAAAACAATGCCCAAGAACCATCTATACTGCGAATTCGTTCCACTCGTGCAAATAATGGATTCATCATCATCTCGCTTATCATTTCTTATGGATATTAATTGGTTGAATTCCAAAAGAAAAGTATCTTTTTCCCATCGTTTTTTTGTTGGCATGTCTTCCTTTTGGTTCCAAACACTCTTTTTCATACAGTGATCAAAAAATTAACTTTTGTTGCTAAACTACATAGTATATTAATTAAAACAAACAAGTCTAAACACCATCAAAACTCTAAATATGTTTACTTCCATCAACCAAAGGACTCATTCATCTTGGTATGCATTTTGTACAAATGTTTAGTGGCTTAATTCCTAAATGATGTGAATTTCTGATCACCTTATGCAAATAAGGCTCATTTTTTGTTACAAGCAGTATTTTTCATGCAATGATGATGAAATTATCTTTGGTGTTCTTATTAACAACTATGTTTTTTGTGAAAACAATGCCCAAGAACCATCTATACTGCGAATTCGTTCCACTCGTGCAAATAATGGATTCCATCATCTCGCTTATCATTTCTTATGGATATTAATTGGTTGAATTCCAAAGAAAAGTATTCTTTCCATCGTTTTTTGTTGGCATGGCTACCCTTTTGGTTGCAAACACTCTTTTTGATACAGTGATCAAAAAATTAACTTTTGTTGCAAAACTACATAGTATATTAATTAAAACAAACAAGTCTAAACACCATCAAAACTCTAAATATGTTTACTTCCATCAACCAAATGACTCATTCATCTGGGTATGCATTTTGTAGAAATGTTTAGTGGCTTAATTCCTAAATGATGTGACTTTCTGATCACCTTATGCAAATAAGGCTCCTTTTTTGTTACAAGCAGTATTTTTCATGCAATGATGATGAAATTATCTTTGGTGTTCTTATCAACAACTATGTTTTTTTGTGAAAAACAATGCCCCCAAGAACCATCTATACTGCGAATTCGTTCCACTCGTGCAAATAATGGATTCCATCATCTCGCTTATCATTTCTTATGGATATTAATTGGTTGAATTCCAAAGAAAAGTATCTTTCCCATCGTTTTTTGTTGGCATGTCTTCCCTTTTGGTTGCAAATACTCTTTTTGATACAGTGATCAAAAAATTAACTTTTGTTGCTAAACAACATAGTATATTAATTAAAACAAACAAGTCTAAACACCATCAAAACTCTAAATGTGTTTACTTCCATCAACCAAAGGACTCATTCATCTGGGTATGCATTTTGTACAAATGTTTAGTGGCTTAATTCCTAAATGATGTGACTTTTCTGATCACCTTATGCAAATAAGGCTCCTTTTTTGTTACAAGCAGTATTTTTCATGCATGCAAATGATGATGAAATTATCTTTGGTGTGTTCTTATTAACAACTATGTTCTTTGTGAAAACAATGCCCAACAACCATCTATACTGCGAATTCATTCAACTCGTACAAATAATGGGATTCCATCATCTTGCTTATCATTTTTTTAAGGATATTAATTGGTTGAATTCCAAAGAAAAGTATCTTTCCCATTTTTTTTTTTGTTGGCATGGCTTCCCTTTTGGTTGCAAACACTCTTTTTTCATACAGTGATCAAAAAATTAACTTTTGTTGCTAAACTACATAGTATATTAATTAAAACAAACAAGTCTAAACACCATCAAAACTCTAAAATGTGTTTACTTCCATCAACCAAATGACTCATTCATCTTGGTATGCATTTTGTAGAAATGTTTAGTGGCTTAATTCCTAAATGATGTGACTTTCTGATCACCTTATGCAAATAAGGCTCCTTTTTTGTTACAAGCAGTATTTTTTTTCATGCAATGATGATGAAATTATCTTTGGTGTTCTTATCAACAACTATGTTTTTTGTGAAAACAATGCCCAAGAACCATCTATACTGCGAATTCGTTCCACTCGTGCAAATAATGGATTCCATCATCTCGCTTATCATTTCTTATGGATATTAATTGGTTGAATTCCAAAGAAAAGTATCTTTCCCATCGTTTTTTGTTGGCATGTCTTCCCTTTTGTGTTTGCAAACACTCTTTTTGATACAGTGATCAAAAAAAATTAACTTTTGTTGCTAAACAACATAGTATATTAATTAAAACAAACAAGTCTAAACACAACATAAAAACTCTAAATGTGTTTACTTCCACCAACCAAAGGACTCATTCATCTGGGTATGCATTTTGTACAAATGTTTAGTGGCTTAATTCCTAAATGATGTGACTTTCTGATCACCTTATGCAAATAAGGCTCCTTTTTTGTTACAAGCAGTATTTTTCATGCAATGATGATGAAATTATCTTTGGTGTTCTTATTAACAACTATGTTTTTTGTGAAAACAATGCCCAAGAACCATCTATACTGCGAATTCGTTTCCACTCGTGCAAATAATGGGATTCCATCATCTCGCTTATCATTTTTCTTATGGATATTAATTGGTTGAATTCCAAAGAAAAGTATCTTTCCCATCGTTTTTTTTTGTTGGCATGTCTTCCCTTTTGGTTTGCAAACACTCTTTTTGATACAGTGATCAAAAAATTAACTTTTGTTGCTAAACTACATAGTATATTAATTAAAACAAACAAGTCTAAACACCATAAAAAAACTCTAAATGTGTTTACTTCCACCAACCAAAGGACTCATTCATCTTGGTATGCATTTTGTACAAATGTTTAGTGGCTTAATTCCTAAATGATGTGTGACTTTCTGATCACCTTATGCAAATAAGGCTCCTTTTTTGTTACAAGCAGTATTTTTCATGCAATGATGATGAAATTATCTTTGGTGTTCTTATTAACAACTATGTTTTTTTTGTGAAAACAATGCCCAAGAACCATCTATACTGCGAATTCGTTCCACTCGTGCAAATAATGGATTCCATCATCTCGCTTATCATTTTTATGGATATTAATTGGTTGAATTCCAAAGAAAAGTATCTTTCCCATCGTTTTTTGTTGGGCATGGTTACCCTTTTGGTTGCAAACACTCTTTTTGATACAGTGATCAAAAAATTAACCTTTTGTTGCTAAACTACATAGTATATTAATTAAAACAAACAAGTCTAAACACCATCAAAACTCTAAATATGTTTACTTCCATCAACCAAAATGACTCATTCATCTGGGTATGCATTTTGTAGAAATGTTTAGTGGCTTAATTCCTAAATGATGTGACTTTCTGATCACCTTATGCAAATAAGGCTCATTTTTTGTTACAAGCAGTATTTTTCATGCAATGATGATGATGAAATTATCTTTGTGTGTTCTTACAAACAACTATGTTTTTTGTGAAAACAATGCCCAAGAACCATCTATACTGCGAATTCGTTCCACTCGTGCAAATAATGGATTCCATCATCTCGCTTATCATTTCTTATGGATATTAATTGGTTGAATTCCAAGAAAAAGTATTCTTTCCCATTTTTTTTTTTGTTGGCATGTCTTCCCTTTTGGTTGCAAAACACTCTTTTTGATACAGTGATCAAAAAATTAACTTTTGTTGCTAAACTACATAGTATATTAATTAAAAAACAAACAAGTCTAAACACCATCAAAAAAACTCTAAATGTGTTTACTTCCATCAACCAAAGGACTCATTCATCTGGGTATGCATTTTGTACAAATGTTTTAGTGGCTTAATTCCTAAATGATGTGACTTTCTGATCACCTTATACAAATAAATAAGGCTCCTTTTTTGTTACAAAGCAGTATTTTTCATGCAATGATGATGAAATTATCTTTGGTGTTCTTTTTCAACAACTATGTTTTTTGTGAAAACAATGCCCAACAACCATCTATACTGCGAATTCGTTTCAACTCGTGCAAATAATGGATTCCATCATCATCTCGCTTATCATTTTTTTATGGATATTAATTGGTTGAATTCCAAAGAAAAAAGTATCTTTCCCATCGTTTTTTTGTTGGCATGGTCTTCCCTTTTGGTTGCAAACACTCTTTTTGATACAGTGATCAAAAAAATTAACTTTTGTTGCTAAACTACATAGTATATTAATTAAAACAAACAAGTCTAAACAACATTAAAACTCTAAATGTGTTTACTTCCACCAACCAAAGGACTCATTCATCTTGGTATGCATTTTGTACAAATGTTTAGTGGCTTAATTCCTAAATGATGTGACTTTTTCTGATCACCTTATGCAAATAAGGCTCCTATTGTGTTACAAGCAGTATTTTTCATGCAATGATGATGAAATTATCTTTGGTGTTCTTATTAACAACTATGTTCTTTGTGAAAACAATGCCCAACAACCATCTATACTGCGAATTCATTCAACTCGTACAAATAATGGATTCCATCATCTTGCTTATCATTTTTTAAGGATATTAATTGGTTGAATTCCAAAGAAAAAAGTATCTTTCCCATTTTTTTTGTTGGCATGGGTTCCCTTTTGGTTCCAAACACTCTATTTCATACAGTGATGAAAAAATTAACTTTTGTTGCTAAACTACATAGTATATATTAATTAAAACAAACAAGTCTAAACACCATCAAAACTCTAAATATGTTTACTTTACTTCCATCAACCAAATGACTCATTCATCTGGGTATGCATTTTGTAGAAATGTTTAGTGGCTTAATTCCTAAATGATGTGACTTTTTTCTGATCACCTTATGCAAATAAGGCTCCTTTTTTGTTACAAGCAGTATTTTTCATGCAATGATGATGAAAATTATCTTTGGTGTTCTTATCAACAACTATGTTTTTTGTGAAAACAATGCCCAAGAACCATCTATACTGCGAATTCGTTCCACTCGTGCAAATAATGGATTCCATCATCTCGCTTATCATTTCTTATGGATATTAATTGGTTGAATTCCAAAGAAAAGTATCTTTCCCATCATTTTTTTTGTTGGCATGTCTTCCCTTTTGGTTGCAAATACTCTTTTTTGATACAGTGATCAAAAAATTAACTTTTGTTGCTAAACAACATAGTATATTAATTAAAAACAAACAAGTCTAAAACAACATAAAAAAACTCTAAATGTGTTTACTTCCACCAACCAAAGGACTCATTCATCTCTCGGTATGCATTTTTTGTACAAATGTTTAGTGGCTTAATTCCTAAATGATGTGACTTTTTCCGATCACCTTATGCAAAAATAAGGCTCCTATTGTGTTACAAGCAGTATTTTTCATGCAATGATGATGAAATTATCTTTGGTGTTCTTATTAACAACTATGTTTTTTGTGAAAAAACAATGCCCAACAACCATCTATACTGCGAATTCATTCAACTCGTACAAATAATGGATTCCATCATCTTGCTTATCATTTTTTAAGGATATTAATTGGTTGAATTCCAAAGAAAAGTATCTTTCCCATCATTTTTTTTTGTTGGCATGGGTTCCCTTTTGGTTCCAAACACTCTATTTCATACAGTGATGAAAAAAAATTAACTTTTGTTGCTAAACTACATAGTATATTAATTAAAACAAACAAGTCTAAACACCATCAAAAACTCTAAATATGTTTACTTCCATCAACAAAAGGACTCATTCATCTGGGTATGCATTTTGTACAAATGTTTAGTGGCTTAATTCCTAAATGATGTGACTTTCTGATCACCTTATGCAAATAAGGCTCATTTTTTGTTACAAGCAGTATTTTTCATGCAATGATGATGAAATTATCTTTGGTGTTCTTATTAACAACTATGTTCTTTGTGAAACAATGCCCAACAACCATCTATACTGCGAATTCATTCAACTCGTACAAATAATGGATTCCATCATCTTGCTTATCATTTTTTAAGGATATTAATTGGTTGAATTCCAAAGAAAAGTATCTTTCCCATCGTTTTTTGTTGGCATGTCTTCCCTTTTGGTTGCAAATACTCTTTTTGATACAGTGATCAAAAAATTAACTTTTGTTGCTAAACAACATAGTATATTATATTAATTAAAACAAACAAGTCTAAACAACATTAAAACTCTAAATGTGTTTACTTCCACCAACCAAAGGACTCATTCATCTTGGTATGCATTTTGTACAAATGTTTAGTGGCTTAATTCCTAAATGATGTGACTTTCCGATCACCTTATGCAAATAAGGCTCATTTTTGTGTTACAAGCAGTATTTTTCATGCAATGATGATGAAATTATCTTTGGTGTTCTTATTAACAACTATGTTTTTTGTGAAAAACAATGCCCCAACAACCATCTATACTGCGAATTCATTCAACTCGTACAAATAATGGATTCCATCATCTTGCTTATCATTTTTTAAGGATATTAATTGGTTGAATTCCAAAGAAAAGTATCTTTCCCATCGTTTTTTGTTGGCATGGGTTCCCTTTTGGTTCCAAACACTCTATTTCATACAGTGATGAAAAAATTAACTTTTGTTGCTAAAACTACATAGTATATTATTAATTAAAACAAACAAGTCTAAAACACACATCAAAAACTCTAAATGTGTTTACTTCCATCAACCAAAGGACTCATTCATCTTGGTATGCATTTTGTACAAATGTTTAGTGGCTTAATTCCTAAATGATGTGACTTTCTGATCACCTTATGCAAATAAGGCTCCTTTTTTTTGTTACAAGCAGTATTTTTCATGCAATGATGATGAAATTATCTTTGGTGTTCTTATCAACAACTATGTTTTTTTGTGAAAACAATGCCCAAGAACCATCTATACTGCGAATTCATTTTCCACTCGTGCAAAAATAATGGATTCCATCATCTCGCTTATCATTTCTTATGGATATTAATTGGTTGAATTCCAAAGAAAAGTATCTTTCCCATCGTTTTTTGTTGGCATGTCTTCCCTTTTGGTTGCAAATACTCTTTTTGATACAGTGATCAAAAAAAATTAACTTTTGTTGCTAAACAACATAGTATATTAATTAAAACAAACAAGTCTAAACAACATTAAAACTCTAAATGTGTTTACTTCCACCAACCAAAGGACTCATTCATCTCGGTATGCATTTTGTACAAATGTTTAGTGGCTTAATTCCTAAATGATGTGACTTTTCTGATCACCTTATGCAAATAAGGCTCATTTTTTGTTACAAGCAGTATTTTTCATGCAATGATGATGAAATTATCTTTGGTGTTCTTATCAACAACTATGTTTTTTGTGAAAACAATGCCCAAGAACTATCTATACTGCGAATTCGTTCCACTCGTGCAAATAATGGATTCCATCATCTCGCTTATCATTTCTTATGGATATTAATTGGTTGAATTCCAAAGAAAAGTATCTTTCCCATCGTTTTTTGTTGGCATGTCTTCCCTTTTGGTTGCAAATACTCTTTTTGATACAGTGATCAAAAAATTAACTTTTGTTGCTAAACAACATAGTATATTAATTAAAACAAACAAGTCTAAACAACATTAAAACTCTAAATGTGTTTACTTCCACCAACCAAAGGACTCATTCATCTTGGTATGCATTTTGTACAAATGTTTAGTGGCTTAATTCCTAAATGATGTGACTTTCCGATCACCTTATGCAAATAAGGCTCCTATTGTGTTACAAGCAGTATTTTTCATGCAATGATGATGAAATTATCTTTGGTGTTCTTATTAACAACTAGATTCTTTGTGAAACAATGCCCAACAACCATCTATACTGCGAATTCATTCAACTCGTACAAATAGTGGATTCCATCATCTTGCTTATCATTTTTTAAGGATATTAATTGGTTGAATTCCAAAGAAAAGTATCTTTCCCATCGTTTTTTTTTGTTGGCATGGGTTCCCTTTTGGTTCCAAACACTCTTTTTCATACAGTGATGAAAAAAAATTACTTTTTTGTTGCTAAACTACATAGTATATATTAATTAAAACAAACAAGTCTAAACACCATCAAAACTCTAAATGTGTTTACTTCCATCAACCAAAGGACTCATTCATCTTGGTATGCATTTTGTACAAATGTTTAGTGGCTTAATTCCTAAATGATGTGGACTTTCTGATCACCTTATGCAAATAAGGCTCCTTTTTTTGTTACAAGCAGTTTTTTTTCATGCAATGATGATGAAATTATCTTTGGTGTTCTTATCAAACAACTATGTTTTTTGTGAAAACAATGCCCAGAGAACCATCTATACTGCGAATTCGTTCCACTCGTGCAAATAATGGATTCCATCATCTCGCTTATCATTTCTTATGGATATTAATTGGTTGAATTCCAAAGAAAAGTATCTTTCCCATCGTTTTTTTTGTTGGCATGGCTTCCCTTTTGGTTGCAAACACTCTTTTTGATACAGTGATCAAAAAAAATTAACTTTTGTTGCTAAACAACATAGTATATTAATTAAAACAAACAAGTCTAAACAACATTAAAACTCTAAATGTGTTTACTTCCATCAACCAAAGGACTCATTCATCTTGGTATGCATTTTGTACAAATGTTTAGTGGCTTAATTCCTAAATGATGTGACTTTCTGATCACCTTATGCAAATAAGGCTCATTTTTTGTTACAAGCAGTATTTTTTCATGCAATGATGATGAAATTATCTTTGGTGTTCTTATTAACAACTATGTTTTTTTGTGAAAACAATGCCCAAGAACCATCTATACTGCGAATTCGTTCCACTCGTGCAAATAATGGATTCCATCATCTCGCTTATCATTTCTTATGGATATTAATTGGTTGAATTCAAAAGAAAAGTATTCTTTCCATCGTTTTTTTTTGTTGGCATGGCTTCCCTTTTGGTTGCAAACACTCTTTTTGATACAGTGATCAAAAAAATTAACTTTTGTTGCTAAACTACATAGTATATTAATTAAAACAAACAAGTCTAAACACCATCAAAACTCTAAATATGTTTACTTCCATCAACCAAATGACTCATTCATCTTGGGTATGCATTTTGTAGAAATGTTTAGTGGCTTAATTCCTAAATGATGTGACTTTCTGATCACCTTATACAAATAAGGCTCCTTTTTTGTTACAAGCAGTATTTTTCATGCAATGATGATGATGAAATTATCTTTGGTGTTCTTATCAACAACTATGTTTTTTGTGAAAACAATGCCCAAGAACCATCTATACTGCGAATTCGTTCCACTCGTGCAAAATAATGGATTCCATCATCTCGCTTATCATTTCTTATGGATATTAATTGGTTGGATTCCAAAGAAAGGTATCTTTCCCATCGTTTTTTGTTGGCATGGCTATCCTTTTGGTTGCAAACACTCTTTTTGATACAGTGATCAAAAAATTAACTTTTGTTGCTAAACTACATAGTATATTAATTAAAACAAACAAGTCTAAACACCATCAAAACTCTAAATATGTTTACTTCCATCAACCAAATGACTCATTCATCTGGGTATGCATTTTGTAGAAATGTTTAGTGGCTTAATTCCTAAATGATGTGACTTTCTGATCACCTTATACAAATAAGGCTCCTTTTTTGTTACAAGCAGTATTTTTCATGCAATGATGATGAAATTATCTTTGGTGTTCTTATTAACAACTATGTTCTTTGTGAAAACAATGCCCAACAACCATCTATACTGCGAATTCATTCAACTCGTACAAATAATGGATTCCATCATCTTGCTTATCATTTTTTAAGGATATTAATTGGTTGAATTCCAAAGAAAAGTATCTTTCCCATCGTTTTTTGTTGGCATGGGTTCCCTTTTGGTTCCAAACACTCTATTTCATACAGTGATCAAAAAAATTAACTTTTGTTGCTAAACTACACAGTAGTATATTAATTAAAACAAACAAGTCTAAACACCATCAAAACTCTAAATGTGTTTACTTCCATCAACCAAAGGACTCATTCATCTTGGTAAGCATTTTGTACAAATGTTTAGTGGCTTAATTCCTAAATGATGTGAATTTCTGATCACCTTTTGCAAATAAGGCTCCCTTTTTTGTTACAAGCAGTATTTTTCATGCAATGATGATGAAATTATCTTTGGTGTTCTTAACAACAACTATGTTTTTTGTGAAAACAATGCCCAAGAACCATCTATACTGCGAATTCGTTCCACTCGTGCAAATAATGGATTCCATCATCTCGCTTATCATTTCTTATGGATATTAATTGGTTGAATTCCAAAGAAAAGTATTTCTTTCCATCGTTTTTTTTGTTGGCATGGCTACCCTTTTGGTTGCAAA
>JBAPLH010000827.1:0-51535 GCA_037897445.1 Ceriops zippeliana
AGGATGAAGCGAAATTTAATTTCAAGGTTATTGCAAGAAATATAGTCTTAGTAACAATAAAAGGAGCCTAATTTACATGAGGTGATTAGAATGTCTTGTGATTTAAGAATTAAACATTTTCACATTTGTACAGAATGCAAACCATTATGAATGACTCCTTTGATTGATGGATTTAAATAGATTTAGACTTTTAATTGTCTTTATACTCGTTTGATTCAATCAATATACTAGGTTGTTTTGCCACATGTGTTAATTTCATGATCAATGTGTCAAAAAGTGTGTTTGGAGTCAAAAGAGGAGCATTGCTAATGAGAAATGATGGGAGGCGTTCTCCAATTTTGAATTGAATAATTAATATCAATAAGAAATGAAATTCAAGATCAAGGACTCCATTGTTTGTTAAATTGAATGAATTCATGTTATAGATGATCCATAGGCATTTTTTTCATAACAAATATAGTCATTAAAGATGAAGCAATAGTTAATTTCAATGTTATTGCATGAAAAAGAGTCCTGGTAACAATAAGAGGAGCCTAATTCACCTGAGGTGATTAGAATGTCTCGTGATTTAAGAATTCAACCAGTTGACATTTGTACCGGATGCAAACCATAATGAATGACTCCTTTGATTGACGGACTTAAACTGATAGAGTTTTAATGGTCTTTATTTTTGTTTAATTCAATCAATATACTAGGTTGTTTAGCCACATGTGATAATTTCATGATCAATGTGTCAAAAAGTATGTTTTGAGTCAATTAAGGTGCATTACTAATGAGAAATGATGGGAGGCAGTCTCTAATTTTGAATTCAACAATTAATATAGATAAGAAATAAAATTGAAGATCAAGTACTCCATTCTTGGTTAAATTGAATGAAGCCATGTTATAGATGATCCATGGGCATTTCTTTCATAACAAAATAGTCATTAATGATGAAGCAAAATTTTATTTCAAGGTTATTGCATGAAAAATAGTCCAGGTAACAACAAGAGGAGCCTAATTCACCTGAGGAGATTAGAATGCCTCATGATTAAAGAATTAAACCTGTTCACATTTGTACAGAATGCAAACCATCATGAATGACTCCTTTGACTGACGGATTTAAAAATATTTAGAGTATTAAAGGTCTTTATACTTGTTTGATTTAATCAATATACTAGGTTGTTTAGCCACATGTGTTAATTTCATGATCAATGTGTCAAAAAGTGTGTTTGGAGTCAAAAGAGGAGGATTGCTAATGATAAATGATGGAAGGTTGTCTCTAATTTAGAATTCAACAATTAATATCAATAAGAAATGAAATTGAAGATCCAGGGCACCATTATTTGTTAAATTGAATGAATTCATGTTAGAGATGTTTCATGGGCATTTTTTTCATAATGAATATAGACTTTAAGGATGAAGCGAAATTTAATTTCAAGGTTATTGCAAGAAATATAGTCCTAGTAACAATAAAAGGAGCCTAATTTACTTGATATGATTAGAATGTCTCATGATTTAAGAATTAAACCATTTCACATTTGTACAGAATGCAAACCATTATCAATGACTCCTTTGATTGATGGATTTTAATAGATTTAGAGTTTTAATTGTCTTTATACTTGTTTGATTCAATCAATATACTAGGTTGTTTAGCCACATGTGTTAATTTCATGCTCAATGTGTCAAAAAGTGTGTTTGGAATCAAAAGAGGAGCATTGCTAATGAGAAATGATGGAAGGCATTCTCTAATTTTGAATTGAATAATTAATATCAATAAGAAATGAAATTCAAGATCAAGGACTCCATTGTTTGTTAAATTGAATGAATTCATGCTATAGATGATCCATGGGCATTTTTTTCGTAATGAATATAGTCATTAAGGATGAAGCGAAATTTAATTTCAACGTTATTGCAAGAAAGATAGTCCTAGTAACAATAAAAGGAGCCTAATTTACTTGATGTGATTAGAATGTCTCCTGATTTAAGAATTAAACAATTTCACATTTGTACAGAATGAAAACCATTATGAATGACTCCTTTGATTGATGGATTTTAATAGATTTATAGTTTTAATTGTCTTTATACTTGTTTGATTCAATCAATATACTAAGTTGTTTAGCCACATGTGTTAATTTCATGCTCAATGTGTCAAAAAGTGTGTTTGGAGTCAAAAGAGGAGCATTACTAATGAGAAATGATGGGAGGCAGTCTCTAATTTTGAATTCAACAATTAATATAGATAAGAAATAAAATTGAAAATCAAGTACTCCATTCATTGTTAAATTGAATGAAGCCATGTTATAGATGATCCATGGGCATTTCTTTCATAACAAAATAGTCATTAATGATGAAGCAAAATTTTATTTCAAGGTTATTGCATGAAAAATAGTCCAGGTAACAACAAGAGGAGCCTAATTCACCTGAGGAGATTAGAATGCCTCATGATTAAAGAATTAAACCTGTTCACATTTGTATAGAATGCAAACCATCATGAATGACTCCTTTGACTGACGGATTTAAAAATATTTAGAGTATTAATGGTCTTTATACTTGTTTGATTTAATCAATATACTAGGTTGTTTAGCCACATGTGTTAATTTCATGATCAATGTGTCAAAAAGTGTGTTTGGAGTCAAAAGAGGAGGATTGCTAATGATAAATGATGGAAGGTTGTCTCTAATTTAGAATTCAACAATTAATATCAATAAAAAATGAAATTGAAGATCCAGGGCACCATTATTTGTTAAATTGAATGAATTCATGTTAGAGATGTTTCATGGGCATTTTTTTCATAATGAATAAAGTCTTTAAGGATGAAGCGAAATTTAATTTCAAGGTGATTGCAAGAAATATAGTCCTAGTAACAATAAAAGGAGCATAATTTACTTGATATGATTAGAATGTCTCGTGATTTAAGAATTAAACCATTTCACATTTGTACAGAATGCAAACCATTATCAATGACTCCTTTGATTGATGGATTTTAATAGATTTAGAGTTTTAATTGTCTTTATACTTGTTTCATTCAATCAATATACTAGGTTGTTTAGCCACATGTGTTAATTTCATGCTCAATGTGTCAAAAAGTGTGTTTGGAGTCAAAAGAGGAGCATTGCTAATGAGAAATGATGGGAGGCATTCTCTAATTTTGAATTGAATAATTAATATCAATAAGAAATGAAATTCAAGATCAAGGACTCCATTGTTTGTTAAATTGAATGATGCTATGTTATAGATGATCCATGGGCATTTCTTTCATAACAAAATAGTCATTAATGATGAAGCAAAATTTTATTTCAAGGTTATTGCATGAAAAATAGTCCAGGTAACAACAAGAGGAGCCTAATTCACATGAGGTGATTAGAATGCCTCATGATTTAAGAATTAAACCTATTCACATTTGTACGGAATGCAAACCATGATGAATGACTCCTTTGATTGACGGATTTAAATAGATTTAGAGTTTGAATGGTCTTTATACTTGTTTGATTTAAACAATATACTAGGTTGTTTAGCCACATGTGTTAATTTCATGATCAATGTGTCAAAAAGTGTGTTTGAAGTCAAAAGAGGAGCATTGCTAATGAGAAATGATGGGAGGCTATCTCTAATTTTGAATTCAACAATTAATATCAATAAGAAATGAAATTCATGATCCAGGGCACCATTATTTGTTAAATTGAATGAATTCATGTTATAGATGGTCCATGGGCTTTTTTTCCATAATGAATATAGTCAGTAAGGATGAAGCGAAATTTAATTTCAAGGTTATTGCAAGAAAAATAGTCTTAGTAACAATAAAAGGAGCCTAATTTACATGAGGTGATTAGAATGTCTCATGATTTAAGAATTAAACCATTTCACATTTGCACAGAATGCAAATCATAATGAATGACTCTTTTGATTGATGGATTTAAATAGATTTAGAGTTTTAATTGTCTTTATACTTGTTTGATTGAATCAATATACTAGGTTATTTATCCACATATGTTAATTTCATGATCAATGTGTCAAAAAGTGTGTTTGGAGTCAAAAGAGGAGTATTGCTACTGATAAATGATGGGAGGCTGTCTCTAATTTTGAATTCAACAATTAATATCAATAAGAAATGAAATTCAAGATCAAGGACTCCATTGTTTGTTAAATTGAATGATGCTATGTTATAGATGATACATGGACATTTCTTTCATAGCAAAATAGTTATTAATGATGAAGCAAAATTTTATTTCAAGGTTATTGCATGAAAAATAGTCCAGGTAACAACAAGAGAGGCCTAATTCACATGAGGTGATTAGAATGCCTCATGATTTAAGAATTAAACCTGTTCACATTTGTACGGAATGCAAACCATGATGAATGACTCCTTTGATTGACGGATGTACATAGATTTAGAGTACTAATGGTCTTTATACTTGTTTGATTTAATCAATATACTAAGTTGTTTAGGCACATGTGTTAATTTCACGATCAATATGTCAAAAAGTGTGTTTGGAGTCAAAAGGGGAGGATTGCCAATGATAAATGATGGGAGGCTGTCTCTAATTTTGAATTCAAGTACTAATATCAATAAGAAATGAAATTGAAGATCCAGGGCACCATTATTTGTTAAATTGAAGGAATTCATGTTATAAATGATCCATGGGCATTTTTTTCATAATGAATATAGTCTTTAATGATGAAGCGAAATTTAATTTCAAGGTTATTGCAAGAAATATAGTCCTAGTAACAATAAAAGGAGCCTAATTCACTTGATGTGATTAGAATGTCTCGTGATTTAAGAATTAAACCATTTCACATTTGTACAGAATGCAAACCATTATGAATGACTCCTTTGATTGATGGATTTTAATAGATTTCGAGTTTTAATTGTCTTTATACTTGTTTGATTCAATCAATATACTAGGTTGTGTAGCCACATGTGTTAATTTTATGCTCAATGTGTCAAAAAGTGTGTTTGGAGACAAAAGAGGAGCAGTGCTAATGAGAAATAATGGGAGGCATTCTTTAATTTTGAATTGAATAATTAATATCAATAAGAAATGAAATTCAAGATCAAGGACTCCATTGTTTGTTAAATTGAATGATGCTATGTTATTGATGATCCATGGGCATTTCTTTCATAACAAAATAGTCATTAATGATGAAGCAAAATTTTATTTCAAAGTTATTGCATGAAAAATAGTCCAGGTAACAACAAGAGGGGCCTAATTCACATGAGGTGATTAGAATGATTCATGATTTAGGAATTAAACCTGTTCACATTTGTACAGAATGCAAACCATGATGAATGACTCCTTTGATTGACGGATTTAAATGGATTTAGAGTTTTAATGTTCTTTATACTCGTTTGATTTAGTCAATATATTAGGTTGTTTAGCCACATGTGTTAATTTCATGATCAATATGTCAAAAAGTGTGTATGGAGTCAAAAGTGGAGGATTGCCAATGATAAATGATGGGAGGCTGTCTCTAATTTTGAATTCATCAACTAATATCAATAAGAAATGAAATTGAAGATCCAGGGCACCATTATTTGTTAAATTGAAAGAATTCATGTTATAAATGATCCATGGGCATTTTTTTCATAATAAATATAGACTTTAATGATGAAGCGAAATTTAATTTTAAGGTTATTGCAAGAAATATAGTCCTAGTAACATTAAAAGGAGCCTAATTCACTTGATGTGATTAGAATGTCTTGTGATTTAAGAATTAAACCATTTCACATTTGTACAGAATGCAAACCATTATGAATGACTCCTTTGATTGATGGATTTTAATAGATTTCGAGTTTTAATTGTCTTTATACTTGTTTGATTCAATCAATATACTAGGTTGTGTAGCCACACGTGTTAATTTCATACTCAATGTGTCAAAAAGTGTGTTTGGAGTCAAAAGAGGAGCAGTGCTAATGAGAAATGATGGGAGGCATTCTCTAATTTTGAATTGAATAATTAATATCAATAAGAAATGAAATTCAAGATCAAGGAGTCCATTGTTTGTTAAATTGAATGATGGTATGTTATTGATGATCCATGGGCATTTCTTTCATAACAAAATAGTCATTAATGATGAAGCAAAATTTTATTTCAAGGTTATTGCATGAAAAATAGTCCAGGTAACAACAAGAGGGGCCTAATTCACATAAGGTGATTAGAATGCCTCACGATTTATGAATTAAACCTGTTCACATTTGTACGGAATGCAAACCATGATGAATGACTCCTTTGATTGACGGATTTAAATAGATTTAGAGTTTTAATGGTCTTTATACTTGTTTGATTTAATCAATATACTAGGTTGTTTAGCCACATGTGTTAATTTCATGATCAATGTGTCAAAAAGTGTGTTTGGAGTCAAAAGAGGAGCATTGCTACTGATAAATGATGGAAGGTTGTCTCTAATTTAGAATTCAATAATTAATATCAATAAGAAAAGAAATTCAATATCAAGGACTCCATTGTTTGTTACATTGAATGAATTCATGTTATAGATGGTTCATGGGCATTTTTTTCATAATGAATATAGTCATTAAGGATGAAGCGAAATTTAATTTCAAGGTTATTGCAAGAAAGATAGTCCTAGTAACAATAAAAGGAGCCTAATTTACTTGATGTGATTAGAATGTCTCGTGATTTAAGAATTAAACCATTTCACATTTGTACAGAATGCAAACCATTATGAATGACTCCTTTGATTGATGGATTTTAATAGATTTAGTGATTTAATTGTCTTTATACTTGTTTGATTCAATCAATATACTAGGTTGTGTAGCCACACGTGTTAATTTCATACTCAATGTGTCAAAAAGTGTGTTTGGAGTCAAAAGAGGAGCAGTGCTAATGAGAAATGATGGGAGGCATTCTCTAATTTTGAATTGAATAATTAATATCAATAAGAAATGAAATTCAAGATCAAGGAGTCCATTGTTTGTTAAATTGAATGATGGTATGTTATTGATGATCCATGGGCATTTCTTTCATAACAAAATAGTCATTAATGATGAAGCAAAATTTTATTTTAAGGTTATTGCATGAAAAATAGTCCAGGTAACAACAAGAGGGGCCTAATTCACATGAGGTGATTAGAATGATTCATGATTTAGGAATTAAACCTGTTCACATTTGTACAGAATGCAAACCATGATGAATGGCTCCTTTGATTGATGGATTTAAATAGATTTAGAGTTTTAATGGTCTTTATACTCGTTTGATTTAATCAATATATTAGGTTGTTTAGCCACATGTGTTAATTTCATGATCAATATGTCAAAAAGTGTGTATGGAGTCAAAAGTGGAGGATTGCCAATGATAAATGATGGGAGGCTATCTCTAATTTTGAATTCATCAACTAATATCAATAAGAAATGAAATTGAAGATCCACGGCACCATTATTTGTTAAATTGAATGAATTCATGTTATAAATGATCCATGGGCATTTTTTTCATAATGAATATAGTCTTTAATGATGAAGCTAAATTTAATTTCAAGGTTACTGCAAGAAATATAGTCCTAGTAACAATAAAAGGAGCCTAATTCACTTGATGTGATTAGAATGTCTCGTGATTTAAGAATCAAACCATTTCACATTTGTCCAGAATGCAAACCATTTTGAATGACTCCTTTGATTGATGGATTTTAATAGATTTAGAGTTTTAATTGTTTTTATACTTGTTTGATTCAATCAATATACTAGGTTGTTTAGCCACATGTGTTAATTTCATGATCAATGTGTCAAAATGTGTGTTTGGAGTCAAAAGAGGAGGATTGCGAATGATAAATGGTAGGAGGCTGTCTCTAATTTTTAATTCAACAACTAATATCAATAAGAAATGAAATTGAAGATCCAGGGCACCATTATTTGTTAAATTGAATGAATTCATGTTATAGATGGTTCATGGGCATTTTTTTCATAATGAATATAGTCTTTAAGGATGAAGCAAAATTTAATTTCAAGGTTATTGCAAGAAATATAGTGCTAGTAACAATAAAAGGAGCCTAATTTACTTGATGTGATTAGAATGTCTCGTGATTTAAGAATCAAACCATTTCACATTTGTCCAGAATGCAAACCGTTATGAATGACTCCTTTGATTGATGGATTTTAATAGATTTCGAGTTTTAATTGTCTTTATACTTGTTTGATTCAATCAATATACTAGGTTGTGTAGCCACAGGTGTTAATTTCATACTCAATGTGTCAAAAAGTGTGTCTGGAGTCAAAAGAGGAGCATTGCTAATGAGAAATGATGGGAGGCATTCTCTAATTTTGAATGGAATAATTAATATCAATAAGAAATGAAATTCAAGATCAAGGACTCCATTGTTTGTTAAATTGAATGATGCTATGTTATAGATGATGCACGGGCATTTCCTTCATAACAAAATAGTCATTAATGATGAAGCAAAATTTTATTTCAAGGTTATTGCATGAAAAAATAGTCCAGGTAACAACAAGAGGAGCCTAATTCACATAAGGTGATTAGAATGCCTCATGATTTAAGAATTAAAGCTGTTCACATTTGTACAGAATGCAAACCATGATGAATGACTCCTTTGACTGACTGATTTAAAAATATTTAGAGTATTAATGGTCTTTTATACTTGTTTGATTTTAAACAATATACTAGGTTGTTTAGCCACATGTGTTAATTTCATGATCAATGTGTCAAAAAGTGTGTTTGGATTCAAAAGAGGAGCATTGCCAATGATAAATGATGGGAGGCTGTCTCTAATTTAGAAATCAACAATTAATATCAATAAGAAATGAAATTGAAGATCCAGGGCACCATTATTTGTTAAATTGAATGAATTCATGTTATAGATGGTTCATGGGCATTTTTTTCATAATGAATATAGTCATTGAGGATGAAGCGAAATTTAATTTCAAGGTTATTGCAAGAAAAATAGCCCTAGTAACAATAAAAGGAGCCTAATTTACTTGAGGTGATTAGAATGTCTCGTGATTTAAGAATTAAACCATTTCACATTTGTACAGAATGCAAACCATTATGAATGACTCCTTTGATTGATGGATTTAAATAGATTTAGAGTTTTAATTGTCTTTATACTTGTTTGATTCAATCAATATACTAGGTTGTTTAGCCACATGTGTTAATTTCATGATCAATGTGTCAAAAAGTGTGTTTGGAATCAAAAGAGGAGGATTGCAAATGATAAATGATGGGAGGCTGTCTCTAATTTTGAATTCAACAACTAATATCAATAAGAAATGAAATTGAAGATCCAGGGCACCATTATTTGTTAAATTGAATGAATTCATGTTATAGATGGTTCATGGGCATTTTTTTCATAATGAATATAGTATTTAAGGATGAAGCGAAATTTAAGTTCAAGGTTATTGCAAGAAATATAGTCCTAGTAACAATTAAAGGAGCCTAATTTACTTGATGTGATTAGAATGTCTCGTCATTTAAGAATCAAACCATTTCACATTTGTACAGAATGCAAACCATTATGAATGACTCCTTTGATTGATGGATTTTAATAGATTTAGAGTTTAAATTGTCTTTATACTTGTTTGATTCAATCAATATACTAGGTTGTTTAGCCACATGTGTTAATTTCATGATCAATGTGTCAAAAAGTGTGTTTGGAGTCAAAAGAGGAGCATTGCTAATGAGAAATGACGGGAGGCATTCTCTAATTTTGAATTCAACAATTAATATCGATAAGAAATGAAATTGAAGATCAAGGACTCCATTGTTTATTAAATTGAATGAAGTCATGTTATAGATGGTCCATAGGCATTTCTTTCATAACAAAATAGTCATTAATGATGAAGCAAAATTTTATTTCAAGGTTATTGCATGAAAAATAGTCCAGGTAACAACAAGAGGGGCCTAATTCACATGAGGTGATTAGAATGATTCATGATTTAGGAATTAAACCTGTTCACATTTGTACAGAATGCAAACCATGATGAATGGCTCCTTTGATTGATGGATTTAAATAGATTTAGAGTTTTAATGGTCTTTATACTCGTTTGATTTAATCAATATATTAGGTTGTTTAGCCACATGTGTTAATTTCATGATCAATATGTCAAAAAGTGTGTATGGAGTCAAAAGTGGAGGATTGCCAATGATAAATGATGGGAGGCTATCTCTAATTTTTGAATTCATCAACTAATATCAATAAGAAATGAAATTGAAGATCCACGGCACCATTATTTGTTAAATTGAATGAATTCATGTTATAAATGATCCATGGGCATTTTTTTCATAATGAATATAGTCTTTAATGATGAAGCTAAATTTAATTTCAAGGTTACTGCAAGAAATATAGTCCTAGTAACAATAAAAGGAGCCTAATTCACTTGATGTGATTAGAATGTCTCGTGATTTAAGAATCAAACCATTTCACATTTGTCCAGAATGCAAAACCATTTTGAATGACTCCTTTGATTGATGGATTTTTAATAGATTTAGAGTTTTAATTGTTTTTATACTTGTTTGATTCAATCAATATACTAGGTTGTTTAGCCACATGTGTTAATTTCATGATCAATGTGTCAAAATGTGTGTTTGGAGTCAAAAGAGGAGGATTGCGAATGATAAATGGTAGGAGGCTGTCTCTAATTTTTAATTCAACAACTAATATCAATAAGAAATGAAATTGAAGATCCAGGGCACCATTATTTGTTAAATTGAATGAATTCATGTTATAGATGGTTCATGGGCATTTTTTTCATAATGAATATAGTCTTTAAGGATGAAAGCAAAATTTAATTTCAAGGTTATTGCAAGAGAAATATAGTGCTAGTAACAATAAAAGGAGCCTAATTTACTTGATGTGATTAGAATGTCTCGTGATTTAAGAATCAAACCATTTCACATTTGTCCAGAATGCAAACCGTTATGAATGACTCCTTTGATTGATGGATTTTAATAGATTTCGAGTTTTAATTGTCTTTATACTTGTTTGATTCAATCAATATACTAGGTTGTGTAGCCACAGGTGTTAATTTCATACTCAATGTGTCAAAAAGTGTGTCTGGAGTCAAAAGAGGAGCATTGCTAATGAGAAATGATGGGAGGCATTCTCTAATTTTGAATGGAATAATTAATATCAATAAGAAATGAAATTCAAGATCAAGGACTCCATTGTTTGTTAAATTGAATGATGCTATGTTATAGATGATGCACGGGCATTTCCTTCATAACAAAATAGTCATTAATGATGAAGCAAAATTTTATTTCAAGGTTATTGCATGAAAAATAGTCCAGGTAACAACAAGAGGAGCCTAATTCACATAAGGTGATTAGAATGCCTCATGATTTAAGAATTAAAGCTGTTCACATTTGTACAAAATGCAAACCATGATGAATGACTCCTTTGACTGACTGATTTAAAAATATTTAGAGTATTAATGGTCTTTATACTTGTTTGATTTAAACAATATACTAGGTTGTTTAGCCACATGTGTTAATTTCATGATCAATGTGTCAAAAAGTGTGTTTGGATTCAAAAGAGGAGCATTGCCAATGATAAATGATGGGAGGCTGTCTCTAATTTAGAAATCAACAATTAATATCAATAAGAAATGAAATTGAAGATCCAGGGCACCATTATTTGTTAAATTGAATGAATTCATGTTATAGATGGTTCATGGGCATTTTTTTCATAATGAATATAGTCATTGAGGATGAAGCGAAATTTAATTTCAAGGTTATTGCAAGAAAAATAGCCCTAGTAACAATAAAAGGAGCCTAATTTACTTGAGGTGATTAGAATGTCTCGTGATTTAAGAATTAAACCATTTCACATTTGTACAGAATGCAAACCATTATGAATGACTCCTTTGATTGATGGATTTAAATAGATTTAGAGTTTTAATTGTCTTTATACTTGTTTGATTCAATCAATATACTAGGTTGTTTAGCCACATGTGTTAATTTCATGATCAATGTGTCAAAAAGTGTGTTTGGAATCAAAAGAGGAGGATTGCAAATGATAAATGATGGGAGGCTGTCTCTAATTTTGAATTCAACAACTAATATCAATAAGAAATGAAATTGAAGATCCAGGGCACCATTATTTGTTAAATTGAATGAATTCATGTTATAGATGGTTCATGGGCATTTTTTTCATAATGAATATAGTATTTAAGGATGAAGCGAAATTTAAGTTCAAGGTTATTGCAAGAAATATAGTCCTAGTAACAATTAAAGGACCCTAATTTACTTGATGTGATTAGAATGTCTCGTCATTTAAGAATCAAACCATTTCACATTTGTACAGAATGCAAACCATTATGAATGACTCCTTTGATTGATGGATTTTAATAGATTTAGAGTTTAAATTGTCTTTATACTTGTTTGATTCAATCAATATACTAGGTTGTTTAGCCACATGTGTTAATTTCATGATCAATGTGTCAAAAAGTGTGTTTGGAGTCAAAAGAGGAGCATTGCTAATGAGAAATGACGGGAGGCATTCTCTAATTTTGAAATTCAACAATTAATATCGATAAGAAATGAAATTGAAGATCAAGGACTCCATTGTTTATTAAATTGAATGAAGTCATGTTATAGATGGTCCATAGGCATTTCTTTCATAACAAAATAGTCATTAATGATGAAGCAAAATTTTATTTCAAGGTTATTGCATGAAAAATAGTCCAGGTAACAACAAGAGGGGCCTAATTCACATGAGGTGATTAGAATGATTCATGATTTAGGAATTAAACCTGTTCACACATTTGTACAGAATGCAAACCATGATGAATGGCTCCTTTGATTGATGGATTTAAATAGATTTAGAGTTTTTAATGGTCTTTATACTCGTTTGATTTAATCAATATATTAGGTTGTTTAGCCACATGTGTTAATTTCATGATCAATATGTCAAAAAGTGTGTATGGAGTCAAAAGTGGAGGATTGCCAATGATAAATGATGGGAGGCTATCTCTAATTTTGAATTCATCAACTAATATCAATAAGAAATGAAATTGAAGATCCACGGCACCATTATTTGTTAAATTGAATGAATTCATGTTATAAATGATCCATGGGCATTTTTTTCATAATGAATATAGTCTTTAATGATGAAGCTAAATTTAATTTCAAGGTTACTGCAAGAAATATAGTCCTAGTAACAATAAAAGGAGCCTAATTCACTTGATGTGATTAGAATGTCTCGTGATTTAAGAATCAAACCATTTCACATTTGTCCAGAATGCAAACCATTTTGAATGACTCCTTTGATTGATGGATTTTAATAGATTTAGAGTTTTAATTGTTTTTATACTTGTTTGATTCAATCAATATACTAGGTTGTTTAGCCACATGTGTTAATTTCATGATCAATGTGTCAAAATATGTGTTTGGAGTTAAAAGAGGAGGATTGCGAATGATAAATGGTAGGAGGCTGTCTCTAATTTTTAATTCAACAACTAATATCAATAAGAAATGAAATTGAAGATCCAGGGCACCATTATTTGTTAAATTGAATGAATTCATGTTATAGATGGTTCATGGGCATTTTTTTCATAATGAATATAGTCTTTAAGGATGAAGCAAAATTTAATTTCAAGGTTATTGCAAGAAATATAGTGCTAGTAACAATAAAAGGAGCCTAATTTACTTGATGTGATTAGAATGTCTCGTGATTTAAGAATCAAACCATTTCACATTTGTCCAGAATGCAAACCGTTATGAATGACTCCTTTGATTGATGGATTTTAATAGATTTCGAGTTTTAATTGTCTTTATACTTGTTTGATTCAATCAATATACTAGGTTGTGTAGCCACAGGTGTTAATTTCATACTCAATGTGTCAAAAAGTGTGTCTGGAGTCAAAAGAGGAGCATTGCTAATGAGAAATGATGGGAGGCATTCTCTAATTTTGAATGGAATAATTAATATCAATAAGAAATGAAATTCAAGATCAAGGACTCCATTGTTTGTTAAATTGAATGATGCTATGTTATAGATGATGCACGGGCATTTCCTTCATAACAAAATAGTCATTAATGATGAAGCAAAATTTTATTTCAAGGTTATTGCATGAAAAATAGTCCAGGTAACAACAAGAGGAGCCTAATTCACATAAGGTGATTAGAATGCCTCATGATTTAAGAATTAAAGCTGTTCACATTTGTACAGAATGCAAACCATGATGAATGACTCCTTTGACTGACTGATTTAAAAATATTTAGAGTATTAATGGTCTTTATACTTGTTTGATTTAAACAATATACTAGGTTGTTTAGCCACATGTGTTAATTTCATGATCAATGTGTCAAAAAGTGTGTTTGGATTCAAAAGAGGAGCATTGCCAATGATAAATGATGGGAGGCTGTCTCTAATTTAGAAATCAACAATTAATATCAATAAGAAATGAAATTGAAGATCCAGGGCACCATTATTTGTTAAATTGAATGAATTCATGTTATAGATGGTTCATGGGCATTTTTTTCATAATGAATATAGTCATTGAGGATGAAGCGAAATTTAATTTCAAGGTTATTGCAAGAAAAATAGCCCTAGTAACAATAAAAGGAGCCTAATTTACTTGAGGTGATTAGAATGTCTCGTGATTTAAGAATTAAACCATTTCACATTTGTACAGAATGCAAACCATTATGAATGACTCCTTTGATTGATGGATTTAAATAGATTTAGAGTTTTAATTGTCTTTATACTTGTTTGATTCAATCAATATACTAGGTTGTTTAGCCACATGTGTTAATTTCATGATCAATGTGTCAAAAAGTGTGTTTGGAATCAAAAGAGGAGGATTGCAAATGATAAATGATGGGAGGCTGTCTCTAATTTTGAATTCAACAACTAATATCAATAAGAAATGAAATTGAAGATCCAGGGCACCATTATTTGTTAAATTGAATGAATTCATGTTATAGATGGTTCATGGGCATTTTTTTTCATAATGAATATAGTATTTAAGGATGAAGCGAAATTTAAGTTCAAGGTTATTGCAAGAAATATAGTCCTAGTAACAATTAAAGGAGCCTAATTTACTTGATGTGATTAGAATGTCTCGTCATTTAAGAATCAAACCATTTCACATTTGTACAGAATGCAAACCATTATGAATGACTCCTTTGATTGATGGATTTTAATAGATTTAGAGTTTAAATTGTCTTTATACTTGTTTGATTCAATCAATATACTAGGTTGTTTAGCCACATGTGTTAATTTCATGATCAATGTGTCAAAAAGTGTGTTTGGAGTCAAAAGAGGAGCATTGCTAATGAGAAATGACGGGAGGCATTCTCTAATTTTGAATTCAACAATTAATATCGATAAGAAATGAAATTGAAGATCAAGGACTCCATTGTTTATTAAATTGAATGAAGTCATGTTATAGATGGTCCATAGGCATTTCTTTCATAACAAAATAGTCATTAATGATGAAGCAAAATTTTATTTCAAGGTTATTGCATGAAAAATAGTCTAGGTAACAACAAGAGGGGCCTAATTCACATGAGGTGATTAAAATGCCTCATGATTTAAGAATTAAACCTATTCACATTTGGACGCAATGCAAACCATGATGAATGACTCCATTGTTTGTTAAATTCAACAATTAATATCAATAAGAAAAGAAATTCAAGATCAAGGACTCCATTGTTTGTTAAATTGAATGAATTCATGTTATAGATGATCCATGGGCACTTTTTTCATAACAAATATTGTCATTAATGATGAAGCAAATGTTAATTTCATTGTTATTGCATGAAAAATATTCCTGGTAACAATAAGAGGAGGCTAATTTATATGATGTGATTAGAATGTCTCGTGATTTAAGAATTAAACGTGTTCACATTTGTACGGAATGCAAACCATGATGAATGACTCCTTTGATTGACGGATTTAAATAGATCTAGAGTTTTAATTGTCTTTATACTTGTTTGGTTTAATCAATATACTAGGTTGTTTAGCCACATGTGTTAATTTCATGATCAATGTGTCAAAAAGTGTGTTTGGAGTCAAAAGAGGAGCATTGCTACTGATAAATGATGGAAGGCTGTCTCTAATTTAGAATTCAACAATTGATATCAAAAAGAAATGAAATTCAAGATCGAGGACACCATTGTTTGTTAAATTGAATGAATTCATGTTATAGATGATACATGGTCATTTTTTTCATAACAAATATAGTCATTAACGATGAAGCAAAAGTTAATTTCATTGTTATTGCATGAAAAATAGTCCTGGTAACAATAAGAGGAGGCTAATTTATATGATGTGATTAGAATGTCTCGTGATTTAAAAATTAAACGTGTTCACATTTGTACTGAATGCAAACCATGATGAATGACTCCTTTGATTAATGGATTTTAATAGATTTAGAGTTTTAATTGTCTTTATACTTGTTTCATTCAATCAATATACTAGGTTGTTTAGCCACATGTGTTAATTTCACGATCAATGTGTCAAAAAGTGTGTTTGGAGTCAAAAGGGGAGGATTGCCAATGATAAATGATGGGAGGCTGTCTCTAATTTTGAATTCAAGAACTAATATCAATAAGAAATGAAATTGAAGATCCAGGGCACCATTATTTGTTAAATTGAATGAATTCATGTTATAAATGATCCATGGTCATTTTTTTCATAATGAATATAGTCTTTAATGATGAAGCGAAATTTAATTTCAAGGTTATTGCAAGAAATATAGTCCTAGTAACAATAAAAGGAGCCTAATTCAAATGAGGTGGTTATAATGTCTCGTGATTTAAGAATTAAACCTGTTCACATTTGTACAGAATACAAACCATGATGAATGAATCCTTTGATTGACGGATTTAAATAGATCTAGAGTTTTAATTGTCTTTATACTTGTTTGATTTAATCAATATACTAGGTTGTTTAGCCACATGTGTTAATTTCATGATCAATGTGTCTAAAAGTGTGTTTGCAGTCAAAAGAGGAGCATTGCTAATGAGAAATGATGGGAGGCAGTCTATAATTTTGAATTCAACAATTAATATCGAGAAGAAATGAAATTGAAGATCAAGCACTGCATTGTTTGTTAAATTAAATGAATTCATGTTATAGATGGTCCATGGGCATTCTTTTCATAACAAAGTAATCATTAATGTTGAAGCAGAATTTTATTTCAAGGTTATTACATGAAAATATTCCAGGTAACAATAAGAGGAGCCTAATTCACATGAGGTGGTTATAATGTCTCATGATTTAAGAATTGAACCTGTTCACATTTGTACAGAATACAAACCATGATGAACAACTCCTTTGATTGACGGATTTAAATAGATTTAGAGTTTTAACGGTATTTATACTTGTTTGATTTAATCAATATACTAGGTTGTTTAGCTACATGTGTTAATTTCATGATCAATGTGTCAAAAGGTGTGTTTGGTGTCAAAAGAGGAGCATTGCTAATGAGAAATGATTGGCTGTTGTCTCTAATTTGGAATTTAACAATTAATATCAATAAGAAATGAAATTGAAGATCCAGGACACTATTGTTTGTTAAATTGAATGAATTCATGTTATAGATGGTCCATGGGCATTTTTTCCATAATGAATATAGTCATTTAGGATGAAGCAACTGTTAATTTCAAGGTTATTGCGTGAAAAATATTCCTAGTAACAATAAAAGGCGCCTAATTTACATGAGGTGATTAGAATGTCTCGTGATTTAAGAATTAAACCATTTCACATTTGTACAGAATGCAAATCATTATGAATGACTCCTTTGATTGACGGATTTAAATAGATTTAGAGTTTTAATGCTCTTTATACTTGTTTGATTTAATCAATATACTAGGTTGTTTAGCCACATGTGTTAATTTCATGATCAATGTGTCAAAAAGTGTGTTTGGAGTCAAAAGATGAGCATTGCTAATGAGAAATGATGGGAGGCAGTCTATAATTTTGAATTCAACAATTAATATCGATAAGAAATGAAATTGAAGATCAAGGACTGCATTGTTTGTTAAATTGAATCAATTCATGTTATAAATGGTCCATGGGCATTCTTTTCATAACAAAATAATCATTAATGATGAAGCAAAATTTTATTTCAAGTTTATTGCATGAAAATAGTCTAGGTAACAGTAAGAGGAGCCTAATTCACATGAGGTGGTTATAATGTCTCATGATTTAAGAATTAAACCTGTTCACATTTGTACGGAATACAAACCATGATGAATGACTCCTTTGATTGACGGATTTAAATAGATTTAGAGTTTTAATGGTCTTTATACTTGTTTGATTTAATCAATATACTAGGTTGTTTAGCCACATGCGTTAATTTCATGATCAATGTGTGAAAAGGTGTGTTTGGTGTCAAAAGAGTAGCATTGCTAATGAGAAATGATGGGATGTTGTCCCTAATTTGGAATTTAACAATTAATATCAATAAGAAATGAAATTGAAGATCCAGGACACTATTGTTTGTTAAATTGAATGAATTCATGTTATAGATGGTCCATGGGCATTTTTTCCATAATGAATATAGTCATTTAGGATGAAGCAACTGTTAATTTCAAGGTTATTGCATGAAAAATATTCCTAGTAACAATAAAAGGCGCCTAAATTTCATGATCAATGTGTCAAAAGGTGTGTTTGGTGTCAAAAGAAGAGCATTGCTAATGAGAAATGATGGGATGTTGTCTCTAATTTGGAATTTAACAATTAATATCAATAAGAAATGAAATTCAAGATCCAGGACACTAATGTTTGTTAAATTGAGTGAATTCATGTTATAGATGGTCCATGCACATTTTTTCCATAATGAATATAGTCATTTAGGATGAAGTAAATTTTAATTTCAAGGTTATTGAATGAAAAATATTCCTAGTAAAATTAAAAGGAGCCTAATTTACATGAGGTGATTAGAATGTCTTGTGATTTAAGAATTAAACCATTTCACATTTGTACAGAATGCAAATCATTATGAATGACTCCTTTGATTGACGGATTTAAATAGATTTAGAGTTTTAATGGTCTGTATACTTGTTTGATTTAATCAATATAATAGGTTGTTTAGGCCCATGTGTTAATTTCATGATCAATGTGTCAAAAAGTGTGTTTGGAGTCAAAAGAGGAGCATTGCTAAGGAGAAATGATGGGAGGCAGTCCATAATTTTGAATTCAACAATTAATATCGAGAAGAAATGAAATTGAAGATCAAGCACTGCATTGTTTGTTAAATTGTATCAATTCATGTTATAGATGGTCCATGGGCATTCTTTTCATAACAAAATAATCATTAATGTTGAAGCAAAATTTTATTTCAAGGTTATTGCATGAAAATAGTCCAGGGAACAATAAGAGGACCCTAATTCACATGAGGCGGTTATAATGTCTCATGATTTAAGAATTAAACCTGTTCACATTTGTACGGAATACAAACCATGATGAATGACTCCTTTGATTGACTGATTTAAATAGATTTAGAGTTTTAATGGTCTTTATACTTGTTTGTTTGATTTAATTCAATATACTAGGTTGTTTAGCTACATGTGTTAATTTCATGATCAAATGTGTCAAAAGGTGTGTTTGGTGTCAAAAGAGGAGCATTGCTAATGAGAAATGATTGGATGTTGTCTCTAATTTGGAATTTCACAATTAATATCAATAAGAAATGAAATTGAAGATCCAGGACACTATTGTTTGTTAAATTGAATGAATTCATGTTATAGATGGTCCATGGGCATTTTTTCCATAATGAATATAGTCATTTAGGATGAAGCAACTGTTAATTTCAAGGTTATTGCGTGAAAAATATTCCTAGTAACAATAAAAGGAGCCTAATTTACACGAGGTGATTAGAATGTCTCGTGATTTAAGAATTAAACCATTTCACATTTGTACAGAATGCAAATCATTATGAATGACTCCTTTGATTGACGGATTTAAATAGATTTAGAGTTTTAATGCTCTTTATACTTTTTTGATGTAATCAATATACTAGGTTGTTTAGCCACATGTGTTAATTTCATTATCAAAGTGTCAAAAAGTGTGTTTGGAGTCAAAAGATGAGCATTGCTAATGAGAAATGATGGGAGGCAGTCTATAATTTTGAATTCAACAATTAATATCGATAAGAAATGAAATTGAAGATCAAGGACTGCATTGTTTGTTAAATTGAATCAATTCATGTTATAAATGGTCCATGGGCATTCTTTTCATAACAAAATAATCATTAATGATGAAGCAAAATTTTATTTCAAGTTTATTGCATAAAAATAGTCTAGGTAACAATAAGAGGAGCCTAATTCACATGAGGTGGTTATAATGTCTCATGATTTAAGAATTAAACCTGTTCACATTTGTACGGAATACAAACCGTGATGAATGACTCCTTTGATTGACGGATTTAAATAGATTTAGAGTTTTAATGGTCTTTATACTTGTTTGATTTAATCAATATACTAGGTTGTTTTCATGATCAATGTGTGAAAAGGTGTGTTTGGTGTCAAAAGAGTAGCATTGCTAATGAGAAATGATGGGATGTTGTCCCTAATTTGGAATTTCACAATTAATATCAATAAGAAATGAAATTGAAGATCCAGGACACTATTGTTTGTTAAATTGAATGAATTCATGTCATAGATGGTCCATGGGCATTTTTTTCATAATGAATATAGTCATTTAGGATGAAGCAACTGTTAATTTCATGGTTATTGCATGAAAAATATTCCTAGTAACAATAAAAGGCGCCTAAATTTCATGATCAATGTGTCAAAAGGTGTGTTTGGTGTCAAAAGAGGAGCATTGCTAATGAGAAATGATGGGATGCTGTCTCTAATTTGGAATTTAACAAGTAATATCAATAAGAAATGAAATTCAAGATCCAGGACACTAATGTTTGTTAAATTGAGTGAATTCATGTTATAGATGGTCCATGCACATTTTTTCCATAATGAATATAGTCATTTAGGATGAAGTAAATTTTAATTTCAAGGTTATTGAGTGAAAAATATTCCTAGTAACAATAAAAGGAGCCTAATTTACATGAGGTGATTAGAATGTCTTGTGATTTAAGAATTAAACTATTTCACATTTGTACAGAATGCAAATCATTATGAATGACTCCTTTGATTGACGGATTTAAATAGATTTAGAGTTTTAATGGTCTGTATACTTGTTTGATTTAATCAATATAATAGGTTGTTTAGCCCCATGTGTTAATTTCATGATCAATGTGTCAAAAAGTGTGTTTGGAGTCAAAAGAGGAGCATTGCTAAGGAGAAATGATGCGAGGCAGTCCATAATTTTGAATTCAACAATTAATATCGAGAAGAAATGAAATTGAAGATCAAGCACTGCATTGTTTGTTAAATTGTATCAATTCATGTTATAGATGGTCCATGGGCATTCTTTTCATAACAAAATAATCATTAATGTTGAAGCAAAATTTTATTTCAAGGTTATTGCATGAAAATAGTCCAGGGAATAATAAGAGGACCCTAATTCACATGAGGCGGTTATAATGTCTCATGATTTAAGAATTAAACCTGTTCACATTTGTACGGAATACAAACCATGATGAATGACTCCTTTGATTGACTGATTTAAATAGATTTAGTGTTTTAATGGTCTTTATACTTGTTTGATTTAATCAATATACTAGGTTGTTTAGCTACATGTGTTAATTTCATGATCAATGTGTCAAAAGGTATGTTTGGTGTCAAAAGAGGAGCATTGCTAATGAGAAATGATTGGATGTTGTCTCTAATTTGGAATTTAACAATTAATATCAATAAGAAATGAAATTGAAGATCCAAGACACTATTGTTTGTTAAATTGAATGAATTCATGTTATAGATGGTCCATGGGCATTTTTTCCATAATGAATATAGTCATTTAGGATGAAGCAATTGTTAATTTCAAGGTCATTGCATGAAAAATATTCCTAGTAACAATAAAAGGAGCCTAATTTACACGAGGTGATTAGAATGTCTCGTGATTTAAGAATTAAACCATTTCACATTTGTACAGAAAGCAAATCATTATGAATGACTCCTTTGATTGACAGATTTAAATAGATTTAGAGTTTTAATGCTCTTTATACTTGTTTGATGTAATCAATATACTAGGTTGTTTAGCCACATGTGTTAATTTCATTATCAATGTGTCAAAAAGTGTGTTTGGAGTCAAAAGATGAGCATTGCTAATGAGAAATGATGGGAGGCAGTCTATAATTTTGAATTCAACAATTAATATCGATAAGAAATGAAATTGAAGATCAAGGACTACATTGTTTGTTAAATTGAATCAATTCATGTTATAAATGGTCCATGGGCATTCTTTTCATAACAAAATAATCATTAATGATGAAGCAAAATTTTATTTCAAGTTTATTGCATGAAAATAGTCTAGGTAACAATAAGAGGAGCCTAATTCACATGAGGTGGTTATAATGTCTCATGATTTAAGAATTAAACCTGTTCACATTTGTACGAAATACAAACCATGATGAATGACTCCTTTAATTGACGGATTTAAATAGATTTAGAGTTTTAATGGTCTTTATACTTGTTTGATTTAATCAATATACTAGGTTGTTTTCATGATCAATGTGTCAAAAGGTGTGTTTGGTGTCAAAAGAGGAGCATTGCTAATGAGAAATGATGGGATGTTGTCTCTAATTTGGAATTTAACAATTAATATCAATAAGAAATGAAATTGAAGATCCAGGACACTATTGTTTGTTAAATTGAATGATTTCATGTTATAGATGGTCCATGGGCATTTTTTCCATAATGAATATAGTCATTTAGGATGAAGCAACTGTTAATTTCAAGGTTATTGCATGAAAAATATTCCTAGTAACAATAAAAGGCGCCTAAATTACATGAGGTGATTAGAATGTCTCGTGATTTAAGAATTAAACCATTTCATATTTGTACAGAATGCAAATCATTATGAATCACTCCTTTGATTGACAGATTTAAATAGATTTAGAGTTTTAATGGTCTTTGTACTTGTTTGATTTAATCAATATACTAGGTTGTTTAGCCACATGTGTTAATTTCATGATCAATGTGTCAAAAAGTGTGTTTGGAGTCAAAAGAGGAGCATTGCTAAGGAGAAATGATGGGAGGCAGTCTATAATTTTGAATTCAACAATTAATATCGAGAAGAAATGAAATTGAAGATCAAGCACTGCATTGTTTGTTAAATTGTATCAATTCATGTTATAGATGGTCCATGGGCATTCTTTTCATAACAAAATAATCATTAATGTTGAAGCAAAATTTTATTTCAAGGTTATTGAATGAAAATACTCTAGGTAACAATAAGAGGAGCCTAATTCACATGAGGTGGTTATAATGTCTCATGATTTAAGAATTAAACCTGTTCACATTTGTACGGAATACAAACCATGATGAATGACTCCTTTGATTGACGGATTTAAATAGATTTAGAGTTTTAATGGTCTTTATACTTGTTTGATTTAATCAATATACTAGGTTGTTTAGCCACATGTGTTAATTTCATGATCAATGCGTCAAAAGGTGTGTTTGGTGTCAAAAGAGGAGCATTGCTAATGAGAAATGATGGGATGTTGTCTCTAATTTGGAATTTAACAATTAATATCAATAAGAAATGAAATTCAAGATCCAAGACACTATTGTTTGTTAAATTGAGTGAATTCATGTTATAGATGGTCCATGCGCATTTTTTCCATAATGAATATTGTCATTTAGGATGAAGCAAATTTTAATTTCAAGGTTATTGAGTGAAAAATATTCCTAGTAACAATAAAAGGAGCCTAATTTACATGAGGTGATTAGAATGTCTCGTGATTTAAGAATTAAACCATTTCACATTTGTACAGAATGCAAATCATTATGAATGACTCCTTTGATTGACGGATTTAAATAGATTTAGAGTTTTAATGGTCTGTATACTTGTGTGATTTAATCAATATAATAGGTTGTTTAGCCCCATGTGTTAATTTCATGCTCAATGTGTCAAAAAGTGTGTTTGGAGTCAAAAGAGGAGCATTGCTAAGGAGAAATGATGGGAGGCAGTTTATAATTTTGAATTCAACAATTAATATCGAGAAGAAATGAAATTAAAGATCAAGCACTGCATTGTTTGTTAAATTGTATCAATTCATGTTATAGATGGTCCATGGGCATTCTTTTCGTAACAAAATAATCATTAATGTTGAAGCAAAATTTTATTTCAAGGTTATTGCATGAAAATAGTCCAGGTAACAATAAGAGGAGCCTAATTCACATGAGGTGGTTATAATGTCTCATGATTTAAGAATTAAACCTGTTCACATTTGTACGGAATACAAACCATGATGAATGACTCCTTTGATTGACTGATTTAAATAGATTTAGTGTTTTAATGGTCTTTATACTTGTTTGATTTAATCAATATACTAGGTTGTTTAGCTACATGTGTTAATTTCATGATCAATGTGTCAAAAGGTGTGTTTGGTGTCAAAAGAGGAGCATTGCTAATGAGAAATGATGGGATGTTGTCTCTAATTTGGAATTTAACAATTAATATCAATAAGAAATGAAATTGAAGATGCAGGACACTTTTGTTTGTTAAATTGATTGAATTCATTTTATAGATGGTCCATGGGCATTTTTTCCATAATGAATATAGTCATTTAGGATGAAGCAACTGTTAATTTCAAGGTTATTGCATGAAAAATATTCCTAGTAACAATAAAAGGCGCCTAATTTACATGAGGGGATTAGAATGTCTCGTGATTTAAGAATTAAACCATTTCACATTTGTACAGAATGCAAATCATTATGAATGACTCCTTTGATTGACGGATTTAAATAGATTTAGAGTTTTAATGGTCTGTATACTTGTTTGATTTAATCAATATAATAGGTTGTTTAGCCACATGTGTTAATTTCATGATCGATGTGTCAAAAAGTGTGTTTGGAGTCAAAAGAGGAGGATTGCGAATGATAAATGATGGGAGGCTGTCTCTAATTTTGAATTCAACAACTAATATCAATAAGAAATGAAATTGAAGATCCAGCGCACCATTATTTGTTGAATTGAATGAATTCATGTTATAGATGGTTCATGGGCATTTTTTTCATAATCAATATAGTCTTTAAGGATGAAGCGAAATTTAATTTCAAGGTTATTGCAAGAAATATAGTCCTAGTAACAATAAAAGGAGCCTAATTTACTTGATGTGATTAGAATGTCTCGTGATTTAAGAATTAAACTATTTCACATTTGTACAGAATGCAAACCATTTTGAATGACTCCTTTGATTGATGGATTTTAATAGATTTAGAGTTTTAATTGTCTTTATACTTGTTTGATTCAATCAATATACTAGGTTGTTTAGCCACATGTGTTAATTTCATGCTCAATGTGTCAAAAAGTGTGTTTGGAGTCAAAAGAGGAGCATTGCTAATGAGAAATGATGGGAGGCTATCTGTAATTTTGAATTCAACAATTAATATCAATAAGAAATGAAATTGAAGATCCAGGGCACCATTATTTGTTAAATTGAATGAATTCATATTATAAATGGTCCATGGGCTTTTTTTCCATAATGAATATAGTCATTAAGGATGAAGCGAAATTTAATTTCAAGGTTATTGCAAGAAAAATAGCCCTAGTAACAATAAAAGGAGCCTAATTTACATGAGGTGATTAGAATGTCTCGTGATTTAAGAATTAAACTATTTCACATTTGTACAGAATGCAAACCATTATTAATGACTCCTTTGATTGATGGATTTAAATAGATTTAGAGTTTTAATTGTCTTTATACTTGTGTGATTCAATCAATATACTAGGTTATTTATCCACATGTGTTAATTTCATGATCAATGTGTCAAAAAGTGTGTTTGGAGTCAAAAGAGGAGCATTGCTACTGATAAATGATGGAAGGCTGTCTCTAATTTAGAATTCAACAATTGATATCAATAAGAAAAGAAATTCAAGATCAAGGACACCATTGTTTGTTAAATTGAATGAATTCATGTTATAGATGGTCCATGGGCTTTCTTTCCATAATGAATATAGTCGTTAAGGATGAAGCGAAATTTAATTTCAAGGTTATTGCAAGAAAAATAGCCCTAGTAACAATAAAAGGAGCCTAATTTACATGAGGTGATTAGAATGTCTCGTAATTTAAGAATTAAACCATTTCACATTTCTACAGAATGCAAACCATTATGAATGACTGCTTTCATTAATGGATTTTAATAGATTTAGAGTTTTAATTGTCTTTATACTTGTTTGATTCAATCAATATACTGGGTTGTTTAGCCACATGTGTTAATTTCATGCTCAATGTGTCAAAAAGTGTGTTTGGAGTCAAAAGAGGAGCATTGCTAATGAGAAATGATGGGAGGCATTCTTTAATTTTGAATTGAATAATTAATATCAATAAGAAATGAAATTCAAGATCAAGGACTCCATTGTTTGTTAAATTGAATGATGCTATGTTATAGATGATGCATGGGCATTTCTTTCATAACAAAATAGTCATTAATGATGAAGCAAAATTTTATTTCAAGGTTATTGCATGAAAAATAGTCCAGGTAACAACAAGAGGGGCCTAATTCACATGAGGTGATTAGAATGCCTCATGATTTAAGAATTAAACCTGTTCACATTTGGACGCAATGCAAACCATGATGAATGACTCCATTGTTTGTTAAATTCAACAATTAATATCAATAAGAAAAGAAATTCAAGATCAAGGACTCCATTGTTTGTTAAATTGAATGAATTCATGTTATGGATGATCCATGGGCATTTTTTTCATAACAAATATTGTCATTAATGATGAAGCAAAAGTTAATTTCATTGTTATTGCATGAAAAATATTCCTGGTAACAATAAGAGGAGGCTAATTTATATGATGTGATTAGAATGTCTCGTGATTTAAGAATTAAACATGTTCACATTTGTACGGAATGCAAACCATGATGAATGACTCCTTTGATTGATGGATTTAAATAGATCTAGAGTTTTAATTGTCTTTATACTTGTTTGATTTAATCAATATACTAGGTTGTTTAGCCACATGTGTTAATTTCATGATCAATGTGTCAAAAAGTGTGTTTGGAGTCAAAAGAGGTGCATTGCTACTGATAAATGATGGAAGGCTGTCTCTAATTTAGAATTCAACAATTGATATCAAAAAGAAATGAAATTCAAGATCAAGGATACCATTGTTTGTTAAATTGAATGAATTCATGTTATAGATGATACATGGTCATTTTTTTCATAACAAATATAGTCATTAACGATGAAGCAAAAGTTAATTTTATTGTTATTACATGAAAAATAGTCCTGGTAACAATAAGAGGAGGCTAATTTATATGATGTGATTAGAATGTCTCGTGATTTAAGAATTAAACGTGTTCACATTTGTACTGAATGCAAACCATGATGAATGACTCCTTTGATTGACGGATTTAAATAGATCTAGAGTTTTAATTGTCTTTATACTTGTTTGATTTAATCAATATACTAGGTTGTTTAGCCACATGTGTTAATTTCATGTTCAATGTGTCAAAAAGTGTGTTTGGTGTCAAAAGTGGAGCATTGCTAATGAGAAATAATGGGAGGCTATCTCTAATTTTGAATTCAACAATTAATATCAATAAGAAATGAAATTGAAGATCCAGGGCACCATTATTTGTTAAATTGAATGAATTCATATTATAAATGGTCCATGGGCTTTTTTTCCATAATGAATATAGTCATTAAGGATGAAGCGAAATTTAATTTCAAAGTTATTGTAAGAAAAATAGCCCTAGTAACAATAAAAGGAGCCTAATTTACATGAGGTGATTAGAATATCTCGTGATTTAAGAATTAAACCATTTCACATTTCTACAGAATGCAAACCATTATGAATGACTCCTTTGATTAATGGATTTTAATAGATTTAGAGTTTTAATTGTCTTTATACTTGTTTGATTCAATCAATATACTAGGTTGTTTAGCCACATGTGTTAATTTCACGATCAATGTGTTAAAAAGTGTGTTTGGTGTCAAAAGGGGAGGATTGCCAATGATAAATGATGGGAGGCTGTCTCTAATTTTGAATTCAAGAACTAATATCAATAAGAAATGAAATTGAAGATCCAGGGCACCATTATTTGTTAAATTGAATGAATTCATGTTATAAATGATCCATGGTCATTTTTTTCATAATGAATATAGTCTTTAATGATGAAGCGAAATTTCATTTCAAGGTTATTGCAAGAAATATAGTCCTAGTAACAATAAAAGGAGCCCAATTTACATGAGGTGATTAGAATGTCTCGTGATTTAAGAATTACACCATTTCACATTTCTACAGAATGCAAACCATTATGAATGACTCCTTTGATTAATGGATTTTAATAGATTTAGAGTTTTAATTGTCTTTATACTTGTTTGATTCAATCAATATACTAGGTTGCTTAGCCACATGTGTTAATTTCATGCTCAATGTGTCAAAAAGTGTGTTTGGAGTCAAAAAAAGGAGCATTGCTAATGAGAAATGATGGGAGGCAGTCTATAATTTTGAATTCAACAATTAATATCGATAAGAAATGAATTTGAAGATCAAGGACTGCATTGTTTGTTAAATTGAATGAATTCATGTTATAGATGGTCCTTGGTCATTCTTTTCATAACAAAATAATCATTAATGATGAAGCAAAATTTTATTTCAAGGTTATTTCATGAAAATAGTCTAGGTAACAATAAGAGGAGCCTAATTCAAATTAGGCGGTTATAATGTCTCGTGATTTAAGAATAAACCTGTGCACATTTGTACAGAAAACAAACCATGATGAATGACTCCTTTGATTGATGAATTTAAATAGATTTAGAGTTTTAATGGTCTTTATACTTGTTTGATTTAATCAATATACTAGGTTGTTAAGCTACATGTGTTAATTTCATGATCAATGTGTCAAAAGGTTTGTTTGGAGTCAAAAGAGTAGCATTGCTAATGAGAAATGATGGGATGTTGTCTCTAATTTTGAATTCAACAATTAATATCAATAAGAAATGAAATTGAAGATCCAGGACACCATTGTTTGTTAAATTGAGTGAATTCATGTTATAGATGGTCCATGCGCATTTTTTTCATAATGAATATAGTCATTTAGGATGAAGCAACTGTTAATTTCAAGGTTATTGCGTGAAAAATATTCCTAGTAACAATAAAAGGAGCCTAATTTACATGAGGTGATTAGAATGTCTAGTGATTTAAGAATTAAACCATTTCACATTTGTACAGAACGCAAATCATTATGAATGACTCCTTTGGTTGATGGATTTAAATAGATTTAGAGTTTTAATGGTCTGTATAATTGTTTGATTTAATCAATATACTAGGTTGTTTATCCCCATGTGTTAATTTCATGATCAATGTGTCTAAAAGTGTGTTTGGAGTCAAAAGAGGAGCATTGCTAATGAGAAATGATGGGAGGCAGTCTATAATTTTGAATTCAACAATTAATATCGAGAAGAAATGAAATTGAAGATCAAGCAGTACATTGTTTGTTAAATTGAATCAATTCATGTTCTAGATGGTCCATGGGCATTCTTTTCATAACAAAATAATCATTAATGTTGAAGCAAAATTTTATTTCAAGGTTATTGCATGAAAATAGTCCAGGTAACAATAAGAGGAGCCTAATTCACATGAGGTGGTTATAATGTCTCATGATTTAAGAATTAAACCTGTTCACATTTGTACGGAATACAAACCATGATGAATGACTCCTTTGATTGACGGATTTAAATAGATTTAGAGTTTTAAGGGTCTTTATACTTGTTTGATTTAATCAATATGCTAGGTTGTTTAGCCACATGCGTTAATTTCATGATCAATGTGTCAAAAGGTGTGTTTGGTGTCAAAAGAGGAGCATTGCTAATGAGAAATGATGGGATGTTGTCTCTAATTTGGAATTTAACAATTAATATCAATAAGAAATGAAATTCAAGATCCAGGACACTATTGTTTGTTAAATTGAGTGAATTCATGTTATAGATGGTCCATGCGCATTTTTTTCATAATGAATATAGTCATTTAGGATGAAGCAACTGTTAATTTCAAGGTTATTGCGTGAAAAATATTCCTAGTAACAATAAAAGGCGCCTAATTTACATGAGGTGATTAGAATGTCTCGTGATTTAAGAATTAAACCATTTCACATTTGTACAGAATGCAAATCATTATGATTGACTCCTTTGATTGACGGATGTAAATAGATTTAGAGTTTTAATGGTCTTTATACTTGTTTGATTTAATCAATATACTAGGTTGTTTAGCCCCATGTGTTAATTTCATGATTAATGTGTCAAAAAGTGTGTTTGGAGTCAAAAGACGAGCATTGCTGCTGAGAAATGATGGGAGGCAGTCTATAATTTTCAATTCAACAATTAATATCGATAAGAAATGAAATTGAAGATCAAGGACAGCATTGTTAGTTAAATTGAATCAATTCATGTTATAAATGGTCCATGGGCATTCTTTTCATAACAAAATAATCATTAATGATGTAGCAAAATTTTATTTCAAGTTTATTGCAGGAAAATAGTTTAGGTAACAATAAGAGGAGCCTAATTCACATGAGGTGGTTATAATGTCTCATGATTTAAGAATTAAACCTGTTCACATTTGTACGGAATACAAACCATGATGAATGACTCCTTTGATTGACGGATTTAAATAGATTTAGAGTTTTAATGGTCTTTATACCTGTTTGATTTAATCAATATACTAGGTTGTTTAGCCACATGTGTTAATTTCATGATCAATGTGTCAAAAAGTGTGTTCGGAGTCAAAAGAGGAGCATTGCTAATGAGAAATGATGGGAGGCTGTCTATAATTTTGAATTCAACAATTAATATCGATAAGAAATGAAATTGAGGATCAAGGACTGCATTGTTTGTTAAATTGAATGAATTCATGTTATAGATGGTCCATGGGCATTCTTTTCATAACAAAATAATCATTAATGAAGACGCAAAATTTTATTTCAAGGTTATTGCATGAAAATAGTCCAGGTAACAATAAGAGAAGCCTAATTCACATGAGGTGGTTATAATGTCTCATGATTTAAGAATTAAACCTATTCACATTTGTACGGAATACAAACCATGATGAATGACTCCTTTGAGTGACAGATTTAAATAGATCTAGAGTTTTAATGGTCTTTATACTTGTTTGATTTAATCAATATACTAGGTTGTTTAGCTACATGTGTTAATTTCATGATCAATGTGTCAAAAGGTTTGTTTGCAGTCAAAAGAGGAGCATTGCTAATGAGAAATGATGGGATGTTGTCTCTAATTTTGAATTCAACAATTAATATCAATAAGAAATGAAATTGAAAATCCAGGACACCATTGTTTGTTAAATTGAATGAATTCATGTTATAGATGGTCCATGGGCATTTTTTCCATAATGAATATAGTCATTTAGGATGAAGCAAATTGTAATTTCAAGGTTATTGCATGAAAAATATTCCTAATAACAATACAAGGAGCCTAATTTACATGAGGTGATTAGAATGTCTCGTGATTTAAGAATTAAACCATTTCACATTTGTACAGAATGCAAATCATTATGAATGACTACTTTGATTGTCGGATTTCAATAGATTTAGAGGTTCAATGGTCTTTATACTTGTTTGATTTAATCAATATACTAGGTTGTTTAGCCACATGTGTTAATTTCATTATCAATGTGTCAAAAAGTGTGTTTGGAGTCAAAAGAGGAGCATTGGTAATGAGAAATGATGGGAGGCAGTCTATAATTTTGAATTCCACAATTAATATCGATAAGAAATGTAATTGAAGATCAAGGACTGCATTGTTTGTTAAATTGAATGAATTCATGTTATAGATGGTCCATGGGCATTCTTTTCATAACAAAATAATCATTAATGATGATGCAAAATTTTATTTCAAGGTTATTGCATGAAAAATAGTCCAGGTAACAACAAGAGGGGCCTAATTCACATGAGGTGATTAGAATGCCTCATGATTTAAGAATTAAACCTGTTCACATTTGGACGCAATGCAAACCATGATGAATGACTCCATTGTTTGTTAAATTCAACAATTAATATCAATAAGAAAAGAAATTCAAGATCAAGGACTCCATTGTTTGTTAAATTGAATGAATTCATGTTATGGATGATCCATGGGCATTTTTTTCATAACAAATATTGTCATTAATGATGAAGCAAAAGTTAATTTCATTGTTATTGCATGAAAAATATTCCTGGTAACAATAAGAGGAGGCTAATTTATATGATGTGATTAGAATGTCTCGTGATTTAAGAATTAAACATGTTCACATTTGTACGGAATGCAAACCATGATGAATGACTCCTTTGATTGATGGATTTAAATAGATCTAGAGTTTTAATTGTCTTTATACTTGTTTGATTTAATCAATATACTAGGTTGTTTAGCCACATGTGTTAATTTCATGATCAATGTGTCAAAAAGTGTGTTTGGAGTCAAAAGAGGTGCATTGCTACTGATAAATGATGGAAGGCTGTCTCTAATTTAGAATTCAACAATTGATATCAAAAAGAAATGAAATTCAAGATCAAGGATACCATTGTTTGTTAAATTGAATGAATTCATGTTATAGATGATACATGGTCATTTTTTTTTCATAACAAATATAGTCATTAACGATGAAGCAAAAGTTAATTTTATTGTTATTACATGAAAAATAGTCCTGGTAACAATAAGAGGAGGCTAATTTATATGATGTGATTAGAATGTCTCGTGATTTAAGAATTAAACGTGTTCACATTTGTACTGAATGCAAACCATGATGAATGACTCCTTTGATTGACGGATTTAAATAGATCTAGAGTTTTAATTGTCTTTATACTTGTTTGATTTAATCAATATACTAGGTTGTTTAGCCACATGTGTTAATTTCATGTTCAATGTGTCAAAAAGTGTGTTTGGTGTCAAAAGTGGAGCATTGCTAATGAGAAATAATGGGAGGCTATCTCTAATTTTGAATTCAACAATTAATATCAATAAGAAATGAAATTGAAGATCCAGGACACCATTGTTTGTTAAATTGAGTGAATTCATGTTATAGATGGTCCATGCGCATTTTTTCAATAATGAATATAGTCATTTAGGATGAAGCAAATTGTAATTTCAAGGTTATTGCATGAAAAATATTCCTAATAACAATACAAGGAGCCTAATTTACATGAGGTGATTAGAATGTCTCGTGATTTAAGAATTAAACCATTTCACATTTGTACAGAATGCAAATCATTATGAATGACTACTTTGATTGTCGGATTTCAATAGATTTAGAGGTTCAATGGTCTTTATACTTGTTTGATTTAATCAATATACTAGGTTGTTTAGCCACATGTGTTAATTTCATTATCAATGTGTCAAAAAGTGTGTTTGGAGTCAAAAGAGGAGCATTGGTAATGAGAAATGATGGGAGGCAGTCTATAATTTTGAATTCCACAATTAATATCGATAAGAAATGTAATTGAAGATCAAGGACTGCATTGTTTGTTAAATTGAATGAATTCATGTTATAGATGGTCCATGGGCATTCTTTTCATAACAAAATAATCATTAATGATGATGCAAAATTTTATTTCAAGGTTATTGCATGAAAATAGTCCAGGTAACAATAAGAGAAGCCTAATTCACATGAGGTGGTTATAATGTCTCATGATTTAAGAATTAAACCTCTTCACATTTTTACGGAATACAAACCATGATGGATGACTCCTTTGAGTGACGGATTTAAATAGATTTAGAGTTTTAATGGTCTTTATACTTGTTTGATTTAATCAATATACTAGGTTGTTTAGCTACATGTGTTAATTTCATGATCAATGTGTGAAAAGGTGTGTTTGGAGTCAAAAGAGGAGCATTGCTAATGAGAAATGATGGGATGTTGTCTCTACTTTGAATTCAACAAGTAATATCAATAAGAAATGAAATTGAAGATCCAGGACACCATTGTTTGTTAAATTGAATGAATTCATGTTATAGATGGTCCTTGGGCATTTTTTCCATAATGAATATAGTCATTTAGGATGAAGCAAATTTTAATTTCAAGGTTATTGCATGAAAAATATTCCTAATAACAAAACAAGGAGCCTAAATTACATGAGGCGATTAGAATGTCTCATCATTTAAGAATTTAACCATTTTACATTTGTACAGAATGCAAATCATCATGAATGACTCCTTTGATTGACGGATTTAAATAGATTTAGAGTTTTAATGGTCTTTATGCTTGTTTGATTTAATCAATATACTAGGTTGTTTAGCCAAGTGTGTTAATTTAATGATCAATGTGTCAAAAAGTGTTTTGGAGTCAAAAGAGGAGCATTGCTAATGAGAAATGATGGGAGGCAGTCTATAATTTTGAATTCAACAATTAATATTGATAAGAAATGAAATTGAAGATCAAGGACTGCATTATTTGTTAAATTGAGTCAATTCATGTTATAGATGGTCCATGGGCATTCTTTTCATAACAAAATAATCATTAATGATGAAGCAAAATTTTATTTCAATCTTCTTGCATGAAAATAGTCTAGGTAACAAAAAGGGGAGCCTAATTCACATGAGGTGGTTAGAATGTCTGATGATTTAAGAATTAATCCTGTTCACATTTGTATGGAATATAAACCATGATGAATGACTCCTTTGAGTGATGGATTTAAATAGATTTAGAGTTTTAATGGTCTTTATACTTGTTTGATTTAATCAATATACTAGGTTGTTTAGCCACATGTGTTAATTTCATGATCAGTGTGTCAAAAATTGTTTTATAGTCAAAAGAGGAGCATTCCTAATGAGAAGTGATGTGATGCATTCTCTAATTTTGGATTCAACAATTAATATCAATACGAAATGAAATTCAAGATCAAGGACTCCATTGTTTGTTAAATTGAATGAATTCATGTTATAGATGGTCCAGGGGCACTTTTTTCATAACAAAATAATCATTAATGATGATGCAAAATCTAATTTCAACGTTATTGCTTGAAAAATAGTCCTGGTAACAACAAGAGGAGCCTAATTCACATGAGGTGATTAGAATGTCTCCTGATTTAAGAATTAAACCTGTTCACATTTGTCCGAAATACAAACCAAGATGAATGACACCTTTGATTGATGGATTCAAATAGATTTAGAATTTTAATGGTCTTTATACTTGTTTGATTTAATCAATATAGTTGGTTGTTTAGCCACATGAGTTAATTTCATGATCAATGTGTCAAAAAGTGTGTTTGGAGTCAAAAGAGAAGCATTGCTAATCAGAAATGATGGGAGGCTGTCTCTAATTTTGAATTCAACAATTAATAGCAATAAGAAATGAAATTGAAGATCCAGGCCACCATTGTTTGTTAAATTGAATGAATTCATGTTATAGATGGTCGATGGGCATTTTTTCCGTAATGAATATATTCATTAAGGATGAAGCAAATTTTAATTTCAAGGTTATTGCTTGAAAAGTTGTCCTAGTAGCAATAAAAGGAGCCTAATTTATATGAGGTGATTAGAATGTCTCGCAATTTAAGAATTACACGATTTCACATTTGTACAGAATGCAAACCATTATGAATGACTCCTTTGATTGACGGATTTAAATAGATTTAGAGTTTTAATGGTCTTTATACTTGTTTGATTTATTGTTTACCCACATGTGTTAATTTCATGATCAATGTGTCAAAAAGTGTGTTTGGAGTCAAAAGAGGAGCATTGCTAATGAGAAATGATGGGAGACAGTCTATAATTTTGAATTCAACAATTAATATCGATAAGAAATGAAATTGAAGATCAAGGATTGCAATGTTTGTTAAATTGAATGAATTCATGATATAGATGGTCCATGGGCATTTTTTTTATAACAAAATAATCATTAATGATGAAGCAAAATTTTATTTCAAGCTTATTGCATGAAAATAGTCCAGGTAACAAAAAGGGGAGCCTAATTCACATGAGGTGGTTATAATGTCTCATGATTTAAGAATTAAACCTGTTCACATTTGTACGGAATACAAACCATGATGAATGACTCCTTTGATTGACGGATTTAAATAGATTTAGAGTTTTAATGGTCTTTATACTTGTTTGATTTAATCAATATACTAGGTTGTTTAGCCACATGCGTTAATTTCATGATCAATGTGTGAAAAGGTGTGTTTGGTGTCAAAAGAGGAGCATTGCTAATGAGAAATGATGGGATGTTGTCTCTAATTTGGAATTTAACAATTAATATCAATAAGAAATGAAATTGATGATCCAGGACACTATTGTTTGTTAAATTGAATGAATTCATGTTATAGATGGTCCATGGGCATTTTTTCCATAATGACTATAGTCATTTAGGATGAAGCAACTGTTAATTTCAAGGTTATTGCATGAAAAATATTTCTAGTAACAATAAAAGGCGCCTAATTTACATGACGTGATTAGAATGTCTCGTGATTTAAGAATTAAACCATTTCACATTTGTACAGAATGCAAATCATTATGAATGACTCCTTTGATTGACGGATTTAAATAGATTTAGAGTTTTAATGGTCTTTATACTTGTTTGATTTAATCAATATACTAGGTTGTTTAGCCACATGTGTTAATTTCATGATCAATGTGTCAAAAAGTGTGTTTGGAGTCAAAAGAGGAGCATTGCTAATGAGAAATGATGGGAGGCAGTCTATAATTTTGAATTCAACAATTAATATCGATAAGAAATAAAATTGAAGATCAAGGACAACATTGTTTGTTAAATTGAATCAATTCATGTTATAAATGGTACATGGGCATTCTATTCATAACAAAATAATCATTAATGATGAAGCAAAATTTTATTTCCCGTTTATTGCATGAAAATAGTCTAGGTAACAATAAGAGGAGCCTAATTCACAAGAGGTGGTTATAATGTCTCATGATTTAAGAATTAAACCTGTTCACATTTGTACGGAATACAAACCATGATGAATGACTCCTTTGATTGACGGATTTGAATAGATTTTGAGTTTTAATGGTCTTTATACTTGTTTGATTTAATCAATATACTAGGTTGTTTAGCCACATGTGTTAATTTCATGATCAATGTGTGAAAAGGTGTGTTTGGTGTCAAAAGAGGAGCATTGCTAATGATAAATGATGGGATGCTGTCTCTAATTTGGAATTTAACAATTAATATCAATAAGAAATGAAATTCAAGATCCAGGACACTATTGTTTGTTAAATTGAGTGAATTCATGTTATAGATGGTCCATGCGCATTTTTTCCATAATGAATATAGTCATTTAGGATGAAGCAAATTTTAATTTCAAGGTTATTGAGTGAAAAATATTCCTAGTAACAATAAAAGGAGCCTAATTTACATGTGGTGATTAGAATGTCTCGTGATTTAAGAATTAAACCATTTCACATTTGTACAGAATGCAAATCATTATGAATGACTCCTTTGATTGGCGGATTTAAATAGATTTAGAGTTTTAATGGTCTGTATACTTGTGTGATTTAATCAATATAATAGGTTGTTTAGCCCCATGTGTTAATTTCATGATCAATGTGTCAAAAAGTGTGTTTGGAGTCAAATGACGAGCATTGCTAAGGAGAAATGATGGGAAGCAGTCGATAATTTTGAATTCAACAATTAATATTGAGAAGAAATGAAATTGAAGATCAAGCACTGCATTGTTTGTTAAATTGTATCAATTCATGTTATAGATGGTCCATGGGCATTTTTTCATAACAAAATAATCATTAATGTTGAAGCAAAATTTTATTTCAAGGTTATTGCATGAAAATAGTCTAGGTAACAATAAGAGGAGCCTAATTCACATGAGGTGGTTATAATGTCTCATGATTTAAGAATTAAACCTGTTCACATTTGTACGGAATACAAACCATGATGAATGACTCCTTTGATTCACGAATTTAAATAGATTTAGATTTTTAATGGTCTTTATACTTGTTTGATTTAATCAATATACTAGGTTGTTTAGCTACATGTGTTAATTTCATGATCAATGTGTCAAAAGAGGAGCATTGCTAATGAGAAATGATGGGATGTTATCTCTAATTTTGAATTCAACAATTAATAGCAATAAGAAATGAAATTGAAGATCCAGGCCACCATTGTTTGTTAAATTGAATGACTTCATGTTATAGATGGTCCATGGGCATTTTTTTCGTAATGAATATATTAATTAAGGATGAAGCAAATTTTAATTTCAAGGTTATTGCTTGAAAAGTAGTCCTAGTAGCAATAAAAGGAGCCTAATTTATATGAGGTGATTAGAATGTCTCGCAATTTAAGAATTACACCATTTCACATTTGTACAAAATGCAAACCGTTATGAATGACTCCTTTGATTGACGGATTTCAATAGATTTAGAGTTTTAATGGTCATTATACTTGTTTGATTTAATCAATATACTAGGTTGTTTACCCACATGTGTTAATTTCACGATCAATGTGTCAAAAAGTGTGTTTGGAGTCAAAAGAGGAGCATTGCTAAGGAGAAATGATGGGAGACAGTCTATAATTTTGAATTCAACAATTAATATCGATAAGAAATGAAATTGAAGATCAAGGATTGCATTGTTTGTTAAATTGAATGAATTCATGATATAGATGGTCCATGGGCATTTGTTTCATTACAAAAAAATCATTAATGATGAAGCAAAATTTTATTTCAAACTTATTGCATGAAAATAGTCCAGGTAACAAAAAGGGGAGCCTAATTCACTTGAGGTGGTTAGAATGTCTCATGATTTAAGAATTAAACCTGTTCACATTTGTACAGAATATAAACCATGATGAATGACTCCTTTGATTGATGGATTTAAATAGATTTAGAGTTTTAATGGTCTTTATACTTGTTTGATTTAATCAATATGCTAGGTTGTTTAGCGACATGTGTTAATTTCATGATCAATGTGTCAAAAAGTGTGTTTGGAGTCAAAAGACGAGCATTGCTAATGAGAAATGATGGGAGGCAGTCTATAATTTTGAATTCAACAATTAATATCGATAAGAAATGAAATTGAAGATCAAGAACTGCATTGTTTGTTAAATTGAATCAATTCATGTTATAAATGGTCCATGGGCATTCTTTTCATAACAAAATAATCATTAATGATGAAGCAAAATTTTATTTGAAGTTTATTGCATGAAAATAGTCTAGGTAACAATAAGAGGAGCCTAATTCACATGAGGTGGTTATAATGTCTCATGATTTAAGAATTAAACCTGTTCACATTTGTACGGAATACAAACCATGATGAATGACTCCTTTGATTGACGGATTTAAATAGATTTGGAGTTTTAATGGTCTTTATACTTGTTTGATTTAATCAATATACTAGGTTGTTTAGCCACATGTGTTAATTTCATGATCAATGTGTCAAAAGGTGTGTTTGGTGTCAAAAGAGGAGCATTGCTAATGAGAAATGATGGGATGTTGTCACTAATTTGGAATTTAACAATTAATATCAATAAGAAATGAAATTGAAGATCCAGGACACTATTGTTTGTTAAATTGAGTGAATTCATGTTATAGATGGTGCATGCGCATTTTTTCCATAATGAATATAGTCATTTAGGATGATGCAAATTTTAATTTCAAGGTTATTGAGTGAAAAATATTCCTAGTAACAATAAAAGGAGCCTAATTTACATGAGGTGATTACAATGTCTGGTGATTTAAGAATTAAACCATTTCACATTTATACAAAATGCAAATCATTATGAATGACTCCTTTGATTAACGGATTTAAATAGATTTAGAGTTTTAATGGTCTGTATCCTTGTTTGATTTAATCAATATAATAGGTTGTTTAGCCCCATGTGTTAATTTCATGATCAATGTGTCAAAAAGTGTGTTTGGAGTCAAAAGAGGAGCATTGCTAAGGAGAAATGATGGGAGGCAGTCTATAATTTTGAATTCAAGAATTAATATTGAGAAGAAATGAAATTGAAGATCAAGCACTGTATTGTTTGTTAAATTGTATCAATTCATGTTATAGATGGTCCATGGGCATTCTTTTCATAACAAAATAATCATTAATGTTGAAGCAAAATTTTATTTCAAGGTTCTTGCATGAAAATAGTCCAGGTAACAATAAGAGGAGCCTAATTCACATGAGGTAGTTATAATGTCTCATGATTTAAGAATTAAACCTGTTCACATTTGTACGGAATACAAACCATGATGTATGACTCCTTTGATTGACGGATTTAAATAGATTTAGAGTTTTAATGGTCTTTATACTTGTTTGATTTAATCAATATACTAGGTTGTTTAGCCACATGTGTTAATTTCATGATCAATGTGTCAAAAGGTGTGTTTGGTGTCAAAAGAGGAGCATTGCTAATGAGAAATGATGGGATGTTGTCTCTAATTTGGAATTTAACAATTAATATCAACAAGAAATGAAATTGAAGATCCAGGACACTATTGTTTGTTAAATTGAATGAATTCATTTTATAGATGGTCCATGGGCATTTTTTCCATAATGAATACAGTCATTTAGGATGAAGCAACTGTTGATTTCAAGGTTATTGCATGAAAAATAATCCTAGTAACAATAAAAGGCGCCTAATTTACATGAGGTGATTAGAATGTCTCGTGATTTGAGAATTAAACCATTTCACATTTGTACAGAATGCAAATCATTATGAATGACTCCTTTTATTGACGGATTTAAATAGATATAGAGTTTTAATGGTCTTTATACTTGTTTGATTTAATCAATATACTAGGTTGTTTAGCCACATGTATTAATTTCATGATCAATGTGTCAAAATGTGTGTTTGGAGTCAAAAGACGAGCATTGCTAATGAGAAATGATGGGAGGCAGTCTATAATTTTGAATTCAACAATTAATATCGATAACAAAATGAAATTGAAGATCAAGGACTGCATTGTTTGTTAAATTGAATGAATTCATGTTATAGATGGTCCTTGGTCATTCTTATCATAACAAAATAATCATTGATGATGAAGCAAAATTTTATTTGAATGTTATTTCATGAAAATAGTCCAGGTAACAATAAGAGAAGCCTAATTCAAATGAGGTGGTTATAATGTCTCATGATTTAAGAATTAAACCTGTTCACATTTGTAAGGAATACAAACCATGATGAATGACTCCTTTGATTGACGGATTTAAATAGATTTAGAGTTTTTAATATCTTTATACTTGTTTGATTTAATCAATATACTAGGTCGTTTAGCTACATGTGTTAATTTCATGATCAATGTGTCAAAAGGTTTGTTTGGAGTCAAAAGAGTAGCATTGCTAATGAGAAATTATGGGATGCTATATTTAATTTTGAATTCAACAATTAATATCAATAAGAAATGAAATTGAAGATCCAGTACACCATTGTTTGTTAAATTGAGTAAATTCATCTTATAGATGGTCCATGCGCATTTTTTCCATAATGAATATAGTCATTTAGGATGAAGCAAATTTTAATTTCAAGGTTATTGCGTAAAAAATATTCCTACTAACAATAAAAGACGCCTAATTTACATGAGGTGATTAGAATGTCTCGTGATTTAAGAATTAAACCATTTCACATTTGTACAGAATGCAAATCATTATGAATGACTCCTTTGATTGACGGATTTAAATAGATTTAGAATTTTAATGGTCTTTATACTTGTTTGATTTAATCAATATACTAGGTTGTTTAGCCACATGTGTTAATTTCATGATCACTGTGTCAAAAAGTGTGTTTGGACTCAAAAGAGGAGTATTGCTAATGAGAAATGATGGGAGGTAGTCTATAATTTTGAATTCAACAATTAATATCGATAAGAAATGAAATTGAGGATCAAGGACTGCATTGTTTGTTAAATTGAATGAATTCATGTTATAGATGGTCCATGGGCATTCTTTTTCATAACAAAATAATCACTAATGATGATGCAAAATTTTATTTCAAGGTTATTGCATGAAAATAGTCCAGGTAACAATAAGAGAAGCCTAATTCACATGAGGTGGTTATAATGTCTCATGATTTAAGAATTAAACCTGTTCACATTTGTACGGAATACAAACCATGATGAATGACTCCTTTGAGTGACAGATTTAAATAGATCTAGAGTTTTAATGGTCTTTATACTTGTTTGATTTAATCAATATACTAGGTTGTTTAGCCACATGTATTAATTTCATGATCAATGTGTCAAAATGTGTGTTTTGGAGTCAAAAGACGAGCATTGCTAATGAGAAATGATGGGAGGCAGTCTATAATTTTGAATTCAACAATTAATATCGATAACAAAATGAAATTGAAGATCAAGGACTGCATTGTTTGTTAAATTGAATGAATTCATGTTATAGATGGTCCTTGGTCATTCTTATCATAACAAAATAATCATTGATGATGAAGCAAAATTTTATTTGAATGTTATTTCATGAAAATAGTCCAGGTAACAATAAGAGAAGCCTAATTCAAATGAGGTGGTTATAATGTCTCATGATTTAAGAATTAAACCTGTTCACATTTGTAAGGAATACAAACCATGATGAATGACTCCTTTGATTGACGGATTTAAATAGATTTAGAGTTTTAATGTCTTTATACTTGTTTGATTTAATCAATATACTAGGTCGTTTAGCTACATGTGTTAATTTCATGATCAATGTGTCAAAAGGTTTGTTTGGAGTCAAAAGAGTAGCATTGCTAATGAGAAATTATGGGATGCTATATTTAATTTTGAATTCAACAATTAATATCAATAAGAAATGAAATTGAAGATCCAGTACACCATTGTTTGTTAAATTGAGTAAATTCATCTTATAGATGGTCCATGCGCATTTTTTCCATAATGAATATAGTCATTTAGGATGAAGCAAATTTTAATTTCAAGGTTATTGCGTAAAAAATATTCCTACTAACAATAAAAGACGCCTAATTTACATGAGGTGATTAGAATGTCTCGTGATTTAAGAATTAAACCATTTCACATTTGTACAGAATGCAAATCATTATGAATGACTCCTTTGATTGACGGATTTAAATAGATTTAGAATTTTAATGGTCTTTATACTTGTTTGATTTAATCAATATACTAGGTTGTTTAGCCACATGTGTTAATTTCATGATCACTGTGTCAAAAAGTGTGTTTGGACTCAAAAGAGGAGTATTGCTAATGAGAAATGATGGGAGGTAGTCTATAATTTTGAATTCAACAATTAATATCGATAAGAAATGAAATTGAGGATCAAGGACTGCATTGTTTGTTAAATTGAATGAATTCATGTTATAGATGGTCCATGGGCATTCTTTTCATAACAAAATAATCACTAATGATGATGCAAAATTTTATTTCAAGGTTATTGCATGAAAATAGTCCAGGTAACAATAAGAGAAGCCTAATTCACATGAGGTGGTTATAATGTCTCATGATTTAAGAATTAAACCTGTTCACATTTGTACGGAATACAAACCATGATGAATGACTCCTTTGAGTGACAGATTTAAATAGATCTAGAGTTTTAATGGTCTTTATACTTGTTTGATTTAATCAATATACTAGGTTGTTTAGCCACATGTATTAATTTCATGATCAATGTGTCAAAATGTGTGTTTGGAGTCAAAAGATGAGCATTGCTAATGAGAAATGATGGGAGGCAGTCTATAATTTTGAATTCAACAATTAATATCGATAACAAAATGAAATTGAAGATCAAGGACTGCATTGTTTGTTAAATTGAATGAATTCATGTTATAGATGGTCCTTGGTCATTCTTATCATAACAAAATAATCATTGATGATGAAGCAAAATTTTATTTGAATGTTATTTCATGAAAATAGTCCAGGTAACAATAAGAGAAGCCTAATTCAAATGAGGTGGTTATAATGTCTCATGATTTAAGAATTAAACCTGTTCACATTTGTAAGGAATACAAACCATGATGAATGACTCCTTTGATTGACGGATTTAAATAGATTTAGAGTTTTAATGTCTTTATACTTGTTTGATTTAATCAATATACTAGGTCGTTTAGCTACATGTGTTTAATTTCATGATCAATGTGTCAAAAGGTTTGTTTGGAGTCAAAAAGAGTAGCATTGCTAATGAGAAATTATGGGATGCTATATTTAATTTTGAATTCAACAATTAATATCAATAAGAAATGAAATTGAAGATCCAGTACACCATTGTTTGTTAAATTGAGTAAATTCATCTTATAGATGGTCCATGCGCATTTTTTCCATAATGAATATAGTCATTTAGGATGAAGCAAAATTTTAATTTCAAGGTTATTGCGTAAAAAATATTCCTACTAACAATAAAAAGACGCCTAATTTACATGAGGTGATTAGAATGTCTCGTGATTTAAGAATTAAACCATTTCACATTTGTACAGAATGCAAATCATTATGAATGACTCCTTTGATTGACGGATTTAAATAGATTTAGAATTTTAATGGTCTTTATACTTGTTTGATTTAATCAATATACTAGGTTGTTTAGCCACATGTGTTAATTTCATGATCACTGTGTCAAAAAAAGTGTGTTTGGACTCAAAAGAGGAGTATTGCTAATGAGAAATGATGGGAGGTAGTCTATAATTTTGAATTCAACAATTAATATCGATAAGAAATGAAATTGAGGATCAAGGACTGCATTGTTTGTTAAATTGAATGAATTCATGTTATAGATGGTCCATGGGCATTCTTTTCATAACAAAAATAATCACTAATGATGATGCAAAATTTTATTTCAAGGTTATTGCATGAAAATAGTCCAGGTAACAATAAGAGAAGCCTAATTCACATGAGGTGGTTATAATGTCTCATGATTTAAGAATTAAACCTGTTCACATTTGTAAGGAATACAAACCATGATGAATGACTCCTTTGATTGACGGATTTAAATAGATTTAGAGTTTTAATGTCTTTATACTTGTTTGATTTAATCAATATACTAGGTCGTTTAGCTACATGTGTTAATTTCATGATCAATGTGTCAAAAGGTTTGTTTGGAGTCAAAAGAGTAGCATTGCTAATGAGAAATTATGGGATGCTATATCTTAATTTTGAATTCAACAATTAATATCAATAAGAAATGAAATTGAAGATCCAGTACACCATTGTTTGTTAAATTGAGTAAATTCATCTTATAGATGGTCCATGCGCATTTTTTCCATAATGAATATAGTCATTTAGGATGAAGCAAATTTTAATTTCAAGGTTATTGCGTAAAAAATATTCCTACTAACAATAAAAGACGCCTAATTTACATGAGGTGATTAGAATGTCTCGTGATTTAAGAATTAAACCATTTCACATTTGTACAGAATGCAAATCATTATGAATGACTCCTTTGATTGACGGATTTAAATAGATTTAGAATTTTAATGGTCTTTATACTTGTTTGATTTAATCAATATACTAGGTTGTTTAGCCACATGTGTTAATTTCATGATCACTGTGTCAAAAAGTGTGTTTGGACTCAAAAGAGGAGTATTGCTAATGAGAAATGATGGGAGGTAGTCTATAATTTTGAATTCAACAATTAATATCGATAAGAAATGAAATTGAGGATCAAGGACTGCATTGTTTGTTAAATTGAATGAATTCATGTTATAGATGGTCCATGGGCATTCTTTTCATAACAAAAAATAATCACTAATGATGATGCAAAATTTTTATTTCAAGGTTATTGCATGAAAATAGTCCAGGTAACAATAAGAGAAGCCTAATTCACATGAGGTGGTTATAATGTCTCATGATTTAAGAATTAAACCTGTTCACATTTGTACGGAATACAAACCATGATGAATGACTCCTTTGAGTGACAGAGATTTAAATAGATCTAGAGTTTTAATGGTCTTTATACTTGTTTGATTTAATCAATATACTAGGTTGTTTAGCCACATGTGTTAATTTCATGATCAATGTGTCAAAAATGTGTGTTTGGAGTCAAAAGACGAGCATTGCTAATGAGAAATGATGGGAGGCAGTCTATAATTTTGAATTCAACAATTAATATCGATAACAAAATGAAATTGAAGATCAAGGACTGCATTGTTTGTTAAATTGAATGAATTCATGTTATAGATGGTCCTTGGTCATTCTTATCATAACAAAATAATCATTGATGATGAAGCAAAAATTTTATTTGAATGTTATTTCATGAAAAATAGTCCAGGTAACAATAAGAGAAGCCTAATTCAAATGAGGTGGTTATAATGTCTCATGATTTAAGAATTAAACCTGTTCACATTTGTAAGGAATACAAACCATGATGAATGACTCCTTTGATTGACGGATTTAAATAGATTTAGAGTTTTAAATGTCTTTATACTTGTTTGATTTAATCAATATACTAGGTCGTTTAGCTACATGTGTTAATTTCATGATCAATGTGTCAAAAGGTTTGTTTGGAGTCAAAAGAGTAGCATTGCTAATGAGAAATTATGGGATGCTATATTTAATTTTGAATTCAACAATTAATATCAATAAGAAATGAAATTGAAGATCCAGTACACCATTGTTTGTTTAAATTGAGTAAATTCATTTATAGATGGTCCATGCGCATTTTTTTCCATAATGAATATAGTCATTTAGGATGAAGCAAAATTTTAATTTCAAGGTTATTGCGTAAAAAATATTCCTACTAACAATAAAAGACGCCTAATTTACATGAGGTGATTAGAATGTCTCGTGATTTAAGAATTAAACCATTTCACATTTGTACAGAATGCAAATCATTATGAATGACTCCTTTGATTGACGGATTTAAATAGATTTAGAATTTTAATGGTCTTTATACTTGTTTGATTTAATCAATATACTAGGTTGTTTAGCCACATGTGTTAATTTCATGATCACTGTGTCAAAAAGTGTGTTTGGACTCAAAAGAGGAGTATTGCTAATGAGAAATGATGGGAGGTAGTCTATAATTTTGAATTCAACAATTAATATCGATAAGAAATGAAATTGAGGATCAAGGACTGCATTGTTTGTTAAATTGAATGAATTCATGTTATAGATGGTCCATGGGCATTCTTTTCATAACAAAATAATCACTAATGATGATGCAAAATTTTATTTCAAGGTTATTGCATGAAAATAGTCCAGGTAACAATAAGAGAAGCCTAATTCACATGAGGTGGTTATAATGTCTCATGATTTAAGAATTAAACCTGTTCACATTTGTACGGAATACAAACCATGATGAATGACTCCTTTGAGTGACAGATTTAAATAGATCTAGAGTTTTAATGGTCTTTATACTTGTTTGATTTAATCAATATACTAGGTTGTTTAGCCACATGTATTAATTTCATGATCAATGTGTCAAAATGTGTGTTTGGAGTCAAAAGACGAGCATTGCTAATGAGAAATGATGGGAGGCAGTCTATAATTTTGAATTCAACAATTAATATCGATAACAAAATGAAATTGAAGATCAAGGACTGCATTGTTTGTTAAATTGAATGAATTCATGTTATAGATGGTCCATGGGCATTTTTTCCATAATGAATATAGTCATTTAGGATGAAGCAAATTGTAATTTCAAGGTTATTGCATGAAAAATATTCCTAATAACAATACAAGGAGCCTAATTTACATGAGCTGATTAGAATGTCTCGTGATTTAAGAATTAAACCATTTCACATTTGTACAGAATGCAAATCATTATGAATGACTACTTTGATTGTCGAATTTCAATAGATTTAGAGTTTCAATGGTCCTTATACTTGTTTGATTTAATCAATATACTAGGTTGTTTAGCCACATGTGTTAATTTCATGATCAATGTGTCAAAACGTGTGTTTGGAGTCAAAAGAGGAGCATTGCTAATGAGAAATGATGGATGGCAGTCTATAATTTTGAATTTCCACAATTAATATCAATAAGAAATGAAATTGAAGATCCAGGACTGCATTGTTTGTTAAAATTGAATGAATTCATGTTATAGATGGTCCATGGGCATTTTTTTCATAACAAAATAGTCATTAAGGATGATGCAAAATTTTATTTCAAGTTTATTGCATGAAAAAAATAGTCTAGTAACAATAAGAGGAGCCTAATTCACATGAGGTGGTGATATAATGTCTCATGATTTAAGAATTAAAACCTGTTCACATTTGTACGGAATACAAACCATGATGGAATGACTCCTTTGATTGATGGATTTAAATAGATTTAGATTTTAATGGTCTTTTTATACTTGTTTGATTTAATCAATATACTAGGTTGTTTAGCCACATGTGTTAATTTCATGATCAATGTGTCAAAAGGTGTGTTTGGAGTCAAAAGACAAGCATTGCTAATGAGAAATGGTGGGATGTTGTCTCATAATTTTGAATTCAACAATTAATATCAATAAGAAATGAAATTGAAGATCAAGGACTGCATTGTTTGTTAAATTGAATGAATTCATGTTATAGATGGTCCATGGGCATTTTTTCCATAACAAATATAGTCATTTAATGATGAAGCAAAATGTTAATTTCAAGGTTATTGCATGAAAATATTCCTAGTAACAATAAAAGGTGCCTAATTCACATGAGGTGATTAGAATGTCTCGTGATTTAAGAATTAAACCATTTCACATTTGTACAGGAATACAAACCATTATGAATGACTCCTTTGAGTGACGGATTTAAATAGATCTAGAGTTTTAATGGTCTTTATACTTGTTTGATTTAATTATATTGTTTAGCCACATGTGTTAATTTCATGATCAATGTGTCAAAAAGGTGTGTTTGGAGTCAAAAGAGGAGCATTGCTAATGAGAAATGATGGGATGTTGTCTATAATTTTGAATTCAACAATTAATATTCAATAAGAAATGAAATTGAAGATCCAGGACACCATTGTTTGTTAAATTGAATGAATTCATGTTATAGATGGTCCATGGGCATTTTTTCCATAATGAAATATAGTCATTTAGGATGAAGCAAACATTAATTTCAAGGTTATTGCGTGAAAAATATTCCTAGGTAAACAATAAAAGGGGAGCCTAATTTACATGAGGCGATTAGAATGTCTCGTGATTTAAGAATTAAACCATTTTACATTTGTACAGAATGCAAATCATCATGAATGACTCCTTTGATTGACGGATTTAAATAGATTTAGAGTTTTAATGGTCTTTATACTTGTTTGATTTAATCAATATACTAGGTTGTTTAGCCAAGTGTGTTAATTTCATCATCAATGTGTCAAAAAGTGTTTTGGAATCAAAAGAGGAGCATTGCTAATGAGAAATGATGGGAGGCAGTCTATAATTTTGAATTCAACAATTAATATCGATAAGAAATGAAATTGAAGTTCAAGGACTGCATTGTTTGTTAAATTGAGTCAATTCATGTTATAGATGGTCCATGGGCATTCTTTTCATAACAAAATAATCATTAATGATGAAGCAAAATTTTATTTCAATCTTATTGCATGGAAATAGTCTAGGTAACAAAAAGGGGAGCCTAATTCACATGAGGTGGTTAGAATGTCTCATGATTTAAGAATTAAACCTGTTCACATTTGTACGGAATACAAACCATGATGAATGACTCCTTTGATTGATGGATTTAAATAGATTTAGAGTTTTAATGGTCTTTATACTTGTTTGATTTAATCAATATACTAGGTTGTTTAGCCACATGTGTTAATTTCATGATCAATGTGTCAAAAGGTGTGTTTGTAGTCAAAAGAGGAGCATTGCTAATGAGAAATGATGGGAGGCAGTCTATAATTTTGAATTCCACAATTAATATCGATAAGAAATGTAATTGAAGATCAAGGACTGCATTGTTTGTTAAATTGAATGAATTCATGTTATAGATGGTCCATGGGCATTCTTTTCATAATAAAAATAATCATTAATGTTGAAGCAAAATTTTATTTCAAGGTTATTGCATGAAAAAAGTCCAGGTAACAATAAGAGGAGCCTAATTCACATGAGGTGGTTATAATGTCTCATGATTTAAGAATTAAACCTGTTCACATTTGTACGGAATACAAACCATGATGAATCACTCCTTTGATTGATGGATTTAAATAGATTTAGAGTTTTAATGGTCTTTATACTTGTTTGATTTAATCAATATACTAGGTTGTTTAGCTACATGTGTTAATTTCATGATCAATGTGTCAAAAGGTTTGTTTGGAGTCAAAAGAGTAGCATTGCTTATGAGAAATGATGGGATGTTGTCTCTAATTTTGAATTCAACAATTAATATCAATAAGAAATGAAATTGAAGATCCAGGACACCATTGTTTGTTAAATTGAGTGAATTCATGTTGTAGATGGTCCATGGGCATTTTTTCCATAATGAATACAATCATTTAGGATGAAGCAACTGTTAATTTCGAGGTTATTGCATGAAAAATATTCCTAGTAACAATAAAAGGCGCCTAACTTACATGAGGTAATTAGAATGCCTCATGATTTAAGAATTAAACCATTTCACATTTGTACAGAATGCAAATCATTATGAATGACTCCTTTTATTAACGGATTTAAATAGATTTAGAGTTTTAATGGTCTTTATACTTGTTTGATTTAATCAATATACTAGGTTGTTTAGCCACATGTGTTAATTTCATGATCAATGTGTCAAAACGTGTGTTTGGAGTCAAAAGAGGAGCATTGCTAATGAGAAATGATGGGATGTTGTCTCAAATTTGGAATTTAACAATTAATATCAATAAGAAATGAAATTGAAGATCCAGGACACTATTGTTTGTGAAATTGAATGAATTCATGTTATAGATGGTCCATGGGCATTTTTTCCATAATGAATACAGTCATTTAGGATGAAGCAACTGTTAATTTCAAGGTTATTGCATGAAAAATATTACTAGTAACAATAAAAGACGCCTAATTTACATGAGGTGATTAGAATGTCTCGTGATTTAACAATTAAACCATTTCACATTTGTACAGAATGCAAATCATTATGAATGACTCCTTTGATTGATCGATTTAAATAGATTTAGGATTTTAATGGTCTTTATACTTGTTTGATTTAATCAATATACTAGGTTGTTTAGCCACATGTGTTAATTTCATGATCAATGTGTCAAAAAGTGTGTTTGGAGTCAAAAGACAAGCATTGCTAATGAGAAATGGTGGGAGGCAGTCTATAATTTTGAATTCAACAATTAATATCGATAAGAAATGAAATTGAGGATCAAGGACTGCATTGTTTGTTAAATTGAATGAATTCATGTTATAGATAGTCCATGGGCATTCTTTTCATAACAAAATAATCATTAATGATGATGCAAAATTTTATTTCAAGGTTATTGCATGAAAATACTCCAGGTAACAATAAGAGAAGCCTAATTCACATGAGGTGGTTATAATGTCTCATGATTTAAGAATTAAACCTGTTCACATTTGTACGGAATACAAACCATGATGAATGACTCCTTTGAGTGACGGATTTAAATAGATCTAGAGTTTTAATGGTCTTTATACTTGTTTGATTTAATCAATATACTAGGTTGTTTAGCTACATGTGTTAATTTCATGATCAATGTGTCAAAAGGTGTGTTTGGAGTCAAAAGAGGAGCATTGCTAATGAGAAATGATC
>JBAPLH010000829.1:0-23939 GCA_037897445.1 Ceriops zippeliana
TGGTAAACAACAAGAGGAGTCTAATTCACATGATGTGATTAGAATTGTCTCTCATTATTTAGGAATAAAACTACTTCACATTTGCATGAAATGCAAACAATGATGAATGACTCGTTTCGTTGAAGGATTTATATAGAATTAGCGTTTTTAATGGTGTTTATACTTCTTTGTTCAATTAATATACTAGGTTGTTTAGCTACATGTGTTAATATCATGATCAATGTGTCAAAAAGTGTATTTGGAATCAAAAGAACAGCCTTGCCAACCGGAAATGATGAGAGGTACTCTCTATTTTTGAATTCAACAATTAATATCAATAGGAAATGAATCTGAAAATCAAGGACTCCATTGTTTGTTAAATTGAATGAATTGATCCTATAGATGTTCAATGGGCAATTTTTTTCATAATGTTTATAGTTAGTAAGAAAGAAACAAAAGTTAATTTCAAGGTTTGTGCTAGAAATTGTCCTGGTAACAACAAGAGGAGCTGAATTCACATGAGGTGATTAGAATAAGTCATTATTCAGGAATTAAAATAGTTACTATTTGTACGAAATGCAAACCATGATGAATGACTACTTTGGCTGATGGATTTAAATAGATTTAGATTTTTAATGGTGTTTATCCATGTTTGATTCAATTAATATTCTAGTTTCTTTAGCCACATGTGTTAACTTCATGATTAATGTGTCAAAAAGAGTGTTTAGAATCAAAAGAGCAGCCTTGCTCACCAGAAATTATGGGAGGGACTCTATTTTTGAATTCAACAATTACTATCAATAAGCAATGAAATTGAAGATCAACGACTCTATTGTTTGTTAAATTGAATGAATTCATCATATAGATGTTCCAAGGGCATTTTTTTCATAATGAACATAGTTATTTAGAAAGAAAGAAAAGGTATTTTCATGGTTATTGCATAAAAATAGTCCTGGAAACAACAAGAGGAGCCTAATTCACATGAGGTGATTGGAATAAGTCATTATTTATGAATTAAAATAGTTAATATTTGTACGAAATGCAAAACATGATGAATGACTCTTTTGGCTGATGGATTTAAATAGATTTTGCGTTTTAATGGTGTTTATATTTGTTTTTTTCAATTAATATACTAGGTTTGTTTAGCTACTTGTGTTAATTTCATGATCAATGTGTCAAAAAGTGTGTTTGGACTCAAAAGACGAGCCTTGCTAACCAGAAATGATGAGAGGTACTCTCTATTTTTGAATTCATCAATTAATATCAATAAGAAATGAAATTAAAGATCACGGAGTCCATTGTTTGTTAAATTGAATGAATTTATCCTATAGATATTCCATGGGCAATTTTTTTTCATAATGTTTATAGTTATTAAGAAAGAAACAAAAGTTAATTTCAAGGTTATTGCTTGAAATTGTCCTGGTAACAACGACAGAAGCCTAATTCACATGAGGTGATTAGAATGACTCATTATTTATGAATTAAAATAGTTAATATTTGTACGAAATGCAAACCATGATGAATGACTCCTTTGGCAAATGGATTAAAATAGATTTAGGGTTTTAATGGTGTTTATCCTTGTTTGATTCAACTAATATACTAGGTTGTTTAGCTACATGTGTTAATTTCACGATCAAAGTGTCAAAAAGTGTGTTTGGAATCAAAAAAGAGCAGCCCTGCTAACCAGAAATGATGGGAGGTACTCTCTATTTTTGAATTCATCAATTAATATCAATAAGAAACGAAATTAAAGATCACGGACTCCATTGTTTGTTAAATTGAATGAATTCATCCTACAGATGTTCCATAGGCAACATTTTTCATAATGTTTATAGTTATTAAGAAAAAAATAAAAGTTAATTTCAAGGTTTTTGCTTGAAATTGTCCTGGTAACAACAAGAGGAGCCTAATTCACATGAGGTGATTAGAATCATTCATTATTTATTAATTAAAATAGTTAATATTTGTACGAAATGCAAACCATGATGAATGACTCCTTTGGCTGATGGATTTAAATAGACTTAGCGTTTTAATGGTGTTTATACTTGTTTGTTCAATTTAATATACTAGGATGTTTAGCTACATAATTTAATTTCATGATCAATTTGTGAAAAAGTGTGTTTGGAATCAAAAGAGCAGCCTTGCTAACTAGAAATGATGGGAGGTACTCTCTATTTTTTAATTTAACAATTAATATCAATAAGAAATGAAATTGAAGATCAAGGACTCCATTATTTGTTAAATTGAATGAATTCATCATATAGATGTTCCATGGCAATTTCTTTATAATGAACATAGTTATTAAGAATGAAATAAAAGATAATTTCATAGTTAGTGCGTGAAAAATAGTCCTGGTAACAACAAGAGGAGTCTAATTCACATGAGGTGATTAGAATGTCTCATTATTTAGGAATTAAACTACTTCACATTTGCATGAAATGCAAACAATGATGAATGACTCGATTCGTTGAAGGATTTATATAGAATTAGAGTTTTAATGGTGTTTATACTTGTTTGTTCAATTAATATACTAGGTTGTTTAGCTACATGTGTTAATATCATGATCAATGTGTCAAAAAGTGTATTTGGAATCAAAAGAACAGCCTTGCCAACCGGAAATGATGAGAGGTATTCTCTATTTTTGAATTCAACAATTAATATCAATAGGAAATGAAACTGAAAATCAAGGACTCCATTGTTTGTTAAGTTGAATGAATTGATCCTATAGATGTTCAATGGGCAATTTTTTTCATAATGTTTATAGTTAGTAAGAAAGAAACAAAAGTTAATTTCAAGGTTTTTGCTAGAAATTGTCCTGGTAACAACAAGAGGGGCTTAATTCACATGAGGTGATTAGAATAAGTCATTATTCAAGAATTAAAATAGTTATTATTTGTACGAAATGCAAACCATGATGAATGACTACTTTGGCTGATGGATTTAAATAGATTTAGATTTTTAATGGTGTTTATCCATGTTTGATTTAATTAATATTCTAGTTTGTTTAGCCACATGTGTTAACTTCATGATTAATGTGTCAAAAAGAGTGTTTGGAATCAAAAGAGCAACGTTGCTCACCAGAATTTATGGGACGGACTCTATTTTTGAATTCAACAATTACTATCAATAAGCAATGAAATTGAAGATCAACGACTCTATTGTTTGTTAAATTGAATGAATTCATCATATAGATGTTCCATGGGCATTTTTTTCATAATGAACATAGTTATTTAGAAAGAAAGAAAAGGTATTTTCATGGTTATTGCATAAAAATAGTCCTGGAAACAACAAGAGGAGCCTAATTCACATGAGGTGATTGGAATAAGACATTATTTATGAATTAAAATAGTTAATATTTGTACGAAATGCAAAACATGATGAATGACTCTTTTGGCTGATGGATTTAAATAGATTTTTCGTTTTAATGGTGTTTATACTTGTTTGTTCAATTAATATACTAGGTTGTTTAGCTACATGTGTTAATTTCATGATCAATGTGTCAAAAAGTGTGTTTGGACTCAAAAGACGAGCCTTGCTAACCAGAAATGATGGGAGGTGCTCTCTATTTTTGAATTCATCACTTAATATCAATAAGAAATGAAATTAAAGATCAAGGAGTCCATTGTTTGTTAAATTGAATGAATTCATCCTATAGATATTCCATGGGCAATTTTTTTCATAATGTTCATAGTTATTAAGAAAGAAACAAAAGTTAATTTCAAGGTTATTGCTTGAAATTGTCCTGGTAACAAACGACAGGAGCCTAATTCACATGAGGTGATTAGAATGACTCATTATTTATGAATTAAAATAGTTAATATTTGTACGAAATGCAAACCATGATGAATGACTCCTTTGGCGAATGGATTAAAATAGATTTAGGGTTTTAATGGTGTTTATCCTTGTTTGATTCAACTAATATACTAGGTTGTTTAGCTACATGTGTTAATTTCACGATCAAAGTGTCAAAAAGTGTGTTTGGAATCAAAAGAGCAGCCTTGCTAACCAGAAATGATGGGAGGTACTCTCTATTTTTGAATTCATCAATTAATATCAATAAGAAACGAAATTAAAGATCACGGACTCCATTGTTTGTTAAATTGAATGAATTCATCCTATAGATGTTCCATGGGCAACATTTTTCATAATGTTTATAGTTATTAAGAAAAAAACAAAAGTTAATTTCAAGGTTTTTGCTTGAAATTGTCCTAGAAAAAACAAGAGGAGCCTAATTCACATGAGGTGATTAGAATGATTCATTATTTATGAATTAAAATAGTTAATATTTTTACGAAATGCAAACCATGATGAATGACTCTATTGGCAGATGGATTTAAATAGACTTAGCGTTTTAATGGTGTTTATACTTGTTTGTTCAATTAATATAGTAGGATGTTTTGCTACATGTTTTAATTTCATGATCAATGTTTGAAAAAGTTTGGAATCAAAAGAGCAGCCTTGCTAACGAAAAATGATGGAAGGTACGCTCTATTTTTTAATTTGACAATTAATATCAATAAGAAATGAAATTGAAGATCATGGACTCCGTTGTTTGTTAAATTGAATGAATTCATCATATAGATGTTCCATGGGCAATTTCTTTATAATGAACATAGTTATTAAGAAAGAAATAAAAGTTAATTTCATAGTTAGTGCGTGAAAAATAGTGCTGGTAACAACAAGAGGAGCCTAATTCACATGAGGTGATTAGAATGTCTCATTATTTAGGAATTAAACTACTTCACATTTGCATGAAATGCAAACAATGATGAATGACTCGATTCGTTGAAGGATTTATATAGAATTAGCGTTTTAATGGTGTTTATACTTGTTTGTTCAATTAATATACTAGGTTGTTTAGCTACATGTGTTAATATCATGATCAATGTGTCAAAAAGTGTATTTGGAATCAAAAGAATAGCCTTGCTAACCGGAAATGATGAGAGGTACTCTCTATTTTTGAATTCAACAATTAATATCAATAGGAAATGAAACTGAAAATCAAGGACTCCATTGTTTGTTAAATTGAATGAATTGATCCTATAGATGTTCCATGGGCAATTTTTTTCATAATGTTTATAGTTAGTAAGAAAGAAACAAAAGTTAATTTCAAGGTTTTTGCTAGAAATTGTACTGGTAACAACAAGAGGAGCTTAATTCACATGAGGTGATTAGAATAAGTCATTATTCAAGAATTAAAATAGTTACTATTTGTACGAAATGCAAACCATGATGAATGAATACTTTGGCTGATGGATTTAAATAGATTTAAATTTTTCATGGTGTTTATCCGTTTTTGATTCAATTAATATTCTAGGTTGTTTAGCCACATGTGTTAATTTCATGATTAATGTGTCAAAAAGAGTGTTTGGAATCAAAAGAGTAGCCTTGCTCACAAGAAATTATGGGAGGGACTCTATTTTTGAATTCAACAATTACTATCAATAAGCAATGAAATTGAAGATCAACGATTCTATTGTTTGTTAAATTGAATGAATTCATCATATAGATGTTCCATGGGCATTTTTTTCATAATGAACATATTTATTTAGAAAGAAACAAAATGTATTTTCATGGTTATTGCATGAAAAATTGTCCTGGAAACAACAAGAGGAGCCTAATTCACATGAGGTGATTGGAATAAGACATTATTTATGAATTAAAATATTTAATATTTGTACAAAATGCAAAACATGATGAATGACTCTTTTGGCTGATGGATTTAAATAAATTTTGCGTTTTAATGGTATTTATACTTGTTTGTTCAATTAATATACTAGGTTGTTTAGCTACATGTGTTAATTTCATGATCAATGTGTCAAAAAGTGTGTTTGGACTCAAGACGAGCCTTGCTAACCAGAAATGATGGGAGGTACTGTCTATTTTTGAATTCATCAATTAATATCAATAAGAAAAGAAATTAAAGATCAAGGAGTCCATTGTTTGTTAAATTGAATGAATTCATCCTATAGATGTTCCATGGGCAATTTTTTTCATAATTTTTATAGTTATTAAGAAAGAAAGAAAAGTTAATTTCAAGGTTATTGCTTGAAATTGTCCTGGTAACAACAACAGGAGCCTAATTCACATGAGGTGATTAGAATCATTCATTATTTATGAATTAAAATAGTTAATATTTGTACGAAATGCAAACCATGATGAATGACTCCTTTGGCTGATGGATTTAAATAGATTTAGCGTTTTAATGGTGTTTATACTTGTTTGTTCAGTTAATGTACTAGGATGTTTAGCTACATGTTTTAATTTCATAATCAATGTGTGAAAAAGTGTGTTTGGAATCAAAAGAGCAGTCTTGCTAACCAGAAATGATGGGGGGTACTCTCTATTTTTGAATTCAACAATTAATTTCAATAAGAAATGAAATTAAAGATCAAGGACACCATTGTTTGTTAAATTGAATGAATTCATCATATAGATGTTCCATGGGCAATTTCTTTATAATGAACATAGTTATTAAGAAAGAAATGAAAGTTAATTTCATAGTTATTGCATGAAAAATAGTCCTGGTAACAACAAGAGGAACCTAATTCACATGAGGTGATTAGAATGTCTCATTATTTAGGAATTAAACTACTTCACATTTGCATGAAATGCAAACAATGATGAATGACTCGATTCGTTGATGGATTTATATAGAATTAGCGTTTTAATGGTGTTTATACTTGTTTGTTCAATTAATATACTAGGTTGTTTAGCTACATGTGTTAATATCAAGATCAATGTGTCAAAAAGTGTATTTGGAAGCAAAAGAACAGCCTTGCTAACCAGAAATGATGAGAGGTACTCTTTATTTTTGAATTCAACAATTAATATCAATAGTAAATGAAATTGAAGATCAAGGACTCCATTGTTTGTTAAATTGAATGAATTGATCCTATAGATTTTCCATGGGAAATTTTTTTCATAATGTTTATAGTTAGTAAGAAAGAAACAAAAGTTAATTTCAAGGTTTTTGCTAGAAATTGTCCTGGTAACAACAAGAGGAGCGTAATTCACATGAGGTGATTAGAATAAGTCATTATTTAAGAATTAAAATAGTTAATATTTGTACAAAATGCAAACCGTGATGAATGTCTACTTTGGCTGATGGATTTAAATAGATTTAGATATTTAATGGTGTTTATCCGTGTTTGATTCAATTAATATTTTAGGTTGTTTAGCCACATGTGTTAATTTCATGATTAATGTGTCAAAAAGAGTGTTTGGAATCAAAAGAGTAGCCTTGCTCGCCAGAAATTATGAGAGGGACTCTATTTTTGAATTCAACAATTACTATCAATAAGCAATGAAATGGAAGATCAACGACTCCATTGTTTGTTAAATTGAATGAATTCATCATATAGATGTTCCATGGGCATTTTTTTCATAATGAACATAGTTATTTAGAAAGAAAGAACAGGTATTTTCATGGTTACTGCATGAAAAATAGTCCTCGAAACAACAACCGGAGCCTAATTCACATGAGGTGAATGGAATAAGTCATTATTTATGAATTAAAATAGTTAATATTTGTAGGAAATGCAAACCATGATGAATGACTCTTTTGGCTGATGGATTTAAATAGATTTTGCATTTTAATGGTGTTTATACTTGTTTGTTCAATTAATATACTAGGTTGTTTAGCTACATGTGTTAATTTCATGATCAATGTGTCAAAAAGTGTGTTTGGACTCAAAAGACGAGCCTTGCTAACAAGAAAAGATAGGAGGTACTCTCTATTTTTGAATTCATTAATTAATATCAATAAGAAATGAAATTAAAGATCAAGGAGTCAATTGTTTGTTAAATTGAATGAATTCATCCTATAGAGGTTCCATGGGCAATTTTTTTCATAATGTTTATAGTTATTAAGAAAGAAACAAAAGTTAATTTCAAGGTTATTGCTTGAAATTGTCTTGGTAACAACAACATGAGCCTAATTCACATGAGGTGATTAGAATGACTCGTTATTTATGAATTAAAATAGTTAATATTTGTACGAAATGCAAACCATGATGAATGACTCCTTTGGCGAATGGATTGAAATAGATTTAGTGTTTTAATGGTGTTTATCGTTGTTTGATTCAACTAATATACTATGTTGTTTAGCTACATGTGTTAATTTCACGATCAAAGTGTCAAAAAGTGTGTTTGGAATCAAAAGAGGAGCCCTGCTAACCAGAAATGATGGGAGGTACTCTGTATTTTTGAATTCATCAATTAATATCAATAAGAAATGAAATTGAAGATCAAGGACTCCATTGTTTATTAAATTGAATGAATTCATCATATAGATGTTCAATGGGCAATTTCTTTATAATGAACATAGTTATTAAGAAAGAAATGAAAGTTAATTTCATGGTTATTGCATGAAAAATAGTCCTAGTAACAACAAGAGGAGCCTAATTCACATGAGGTGAATAGAATGTCTCATTATTTAGGAATTAAACTACTTCACTTTTGCATGAAATGCAAACAATGATCAATGACTCGATTCGTTGATGGATTTATATAGAATTAGCGTTTTAATGGTGTTTATCCTTGTTTGATTCAACTAATATACTAGGTTGTTTAGCTACATGTGTTAATTTGACGATCAAAGTGTCAAAAAGTGTGTTTGGAATCAAAAGAGCAGCCATGCTAACCAGAAATGATGGGAGGTACTCTCTATTTTTGAATTCATCAATTAATATCAATAAGAAAAGAAATTAAAGATCAAGGACTCCATTGTTTGTTAAATTGAATGAATTAATCCTATAGATGTTCCATGGGCAATTTGTTTCTTAATGTTTATAGTTATTAAGAAAAAAACAAAAGTTAATTTCAAGGTTTTTGCTTGAAATTGTCTTGGTAACAACAAGAGGAGCCTAATTCACATGAGGTGATTAGAATGATTCATTATTTATGAATGAAAATAGTTAATATTTGTACGAAATGCAAACTATGATGAATGACTCCTTTGGCTGATGGATTTAAATAGATTTAGCGTTTTAATGGTGTTTACATTATTTGTTCAATTAATATACGAAGATGTTTAGCCACATGTGTTAATTTCATGATTAATGTGTAAAAAAGAGTGTTTGGAATTAAAAGAGCAGCCTTGCTCCCCAGAAATTATGGGAGGGACTCTATTTTTGAATTCAACAATTACTATCAATAAGCAATGAAATTGTAGATCAAGGACTCCATTGTTTGTTAAAGTGAATGAATTCATCATATTGATGTTCCATGGGAATTTTTTTCATAATGAACAAAGTTATTTAGAATGAAAGAAAAGGTACTTTCATGGTTATTGCATGAAAAATAGTCCTGGAAACAACAAGAGCAGCCTAATTCACATGAGGTGATTGGAATAAGTCATTATTTATGAATTAAAATAGTTAATATTTTTACGAAATGGAAACCATGATGAATGACTCTTTTGGCTGATGGATTTAAATAGATTTTGCGTTTTAATGGTATTTATACTTGTTTGTTCAATTAATATACTAGGTTGTTTAGCTACATGCGTTAATTTCATGATCAATGTGTCAACAAGTGTGTTTGGACTCAAAAGACGAGCCTTGCTAACCAGAAATGATGGGAGGTACTCTCTATTTTTGAATTCATCAATTAATAAAAATAAGAAATGAAATTAAAGATCAAGGAGTCCATTGTTTGTTAAATTGAATGAATTCATCCTATAGATGTTCCATGGGCAATTTTTTTCATAATGTTTATGGTTATTAAGAAAAAAACAAAAGTTAATTTCAAGGTTATTGCTTGAAATTGTCTTGGTAGCAACAAGAGGAGCCTAATTCACATGAGTTGATTAGAATGATTCATTATTTATGAATTAAAATAGTTAATATTTGTACGAAATGCAAAGCATGATGATTGACTCCTTTGGCGAATGGATTTAAATAGATTTAGCGTTTTAATGGTGTTTATTCTTGTTTGATCAATTAATATACTAGGATGTTTAGCTACATGTTTTAATTTCTTGATCAAAGTGTGAAAAAGTGTGTTTGGAATCAAAAGAGCAGTCTTGCTAACCAGAAATGATGGGAGGTACTCTGTATTTTTGAATTCATCAATTAATATCAATAAGAAACGAAATTAAAGATCAAGGACTCCATTGTTTGTCAAATTGAATGAATTCATCCTATAGATGTTCCATGGGCATTTTCTTCATAATGAACATAGTTATAAACCAAGAAACAAAACTTAGTTTCATGGATATTGCATGAAAAATAGCCCTGGTAACAAAAAAAGGAGCCTAATTCACATGTGGTGATTAGAATGTCTCATTATTTAGGAATTAAACCATTTCACATTTGCACGAAATGTAAACAATGATGAATGACTCGATTCGTTGATGGATTTATATAGAATTAGCGTTTTAAAAGTGTTTATACTTGTTTGTTCAATTAATATACTAGGTTGTTTAGCTACATGTGTTAATATCATGATCAATGTGTCAAAAAGTGTATTTGGAATTAAAAGAACAACCTTGCTAACCAGAAATGATGACAGGTACTCTCTATTTTTGAATTCAATAATTAATATCAATAGGAAATGAAATTTAAGATCAAGGACTCCATTGTTTGTTAAATTGAATGAAATGATCCAATAGATGTTCAATGGAAAATTTTTTTCATAATGTTTATAGTTAGTAAGAAAGAAACAAAAGTTAATTTCAAGGTTTTTGCTAGAAATTGTCCTGGTAACAACAAGAGGAGCCTAATTCACATGAGGTCATTAGAATGACTCATTATTTATGAATTAAAATAGTTAATATTTGTAAGAAATGCAAACCATGATGAATGTCTCCTTTGGCTTATGGATTTAAATAGAGTTTGCATATTAAAGGTCTTTATACTTGTTTGTCCAATTAATATACTAGGTTGTTTAGCTACATGTGTTAATTTTATGATCAATGTGTCAAAAAGTGTGTTTGGAACCAAAAGAGCAGCCTTGCTAACCAGAAATGATGGGAGCTACTCTCTATTTTTGAATTCAACCATTAATATCAATAAAAAATAAAATTCAAGATCAAAGACTCCATTGTTTGTTAAATTGAATGAATTCAGCATATAGATGTTCCATGGGCATTTTCTTCATAATGAACATAGTTATAAACAAAGAAACAAAACTTAATTTCATGGTTATTGCATGAAAAATAGCCCTGGTAACAAAAAAAGGAGCCTTATTCACATGTGGTGATTAGAATGTCTCATTATTTAGGAATTAAACCATTTCACATTTGCACGAAATGTAAACCATGATGAATGACTCATTTCGCTGATAGATTTAAATAGATTTAAAGCTTTAATGGTGTTTATACTTATTTGATTCAATTAATATACTACATTGTTTAGCTACATGTGTTAATTTCATGATCAATGTGTCAAAAAGTGTGTTTGGAATCAAAAGAGGAGCCTTATTAACCAGAAATGATGGGAGGTACTCTCTATTTTTGAATTCAATAATTAATATCAATAAGAAATGAAATTGAAGATCAAGGATTCCATTGTTTGTTAAATTGAATGAATTCATCATATAGATGTTCCATGGGCATTTTCTTTATAACGAACATAGTTATTAAGAAAGAAATAAAAGTTAATTTCATAGTTATTGCATGAAAAATAGTCCTGGTAACAACAAGAGGAGCCTAATTCACATGAGGTGATTGGAATAAGTCATTATTTATGAATTAAAATAGTTAATATTTGTACGAAATGCAAACCATGATGAATGACACTTTTGGCTTATGGATTTAACTAGATTTTGCGTTTTTAATGGTGTTTTTATACTTGTTTGATTGAATGAAATTCATCCTATAGATTTTCCATGGGCAATTTTTTTCATAATGTTTATGGTTATTAAGAAAAAAACAAAAGTTAATTTCAAGGTTATTGCTTGAAATTGTCTTGGTAACAACAAGAGGAGCCTAATTCACATGAGGTGATTAGAATGATTCATTATTTATGAATTAAAATAGTTAATATTTGTACGAAATGCAAAGAATGATGAATGACTCCTTTGGCGAGTGGATTAAAATAGATTTAGTGTTTTAATGGTGTTTATCCTTGTTTGATTGAATTAATATACTAGGTTGTTTAGCTACATGCGTTAATTTCATGATTAATGTGTGAAAAAGTGTGTTTGGAATCAAAAGAGCAGCCTTACTAACCAGAAAGATGGGAGGTACTCTCTATTTTTGAATTCAACAATTAATATCAATAAGAAATGAAATTGAAGATCAAGGACTCCATTGTTTGTTAAATTGAAATGAATTCATCATATAGATGTTCCATGGGCATTTTCTTTATAATGAACATAGTTATTAAGAAAGAAATAAAAGTTAATTTCATAGTTATTACATGAAAAATAGTACTGGTAACAACAACAGGAGCCTAATTCACATTAGGTGATTAGAATGTCTCATTATTTTGGAATTAAACTACTTCACATTTGCATGAAATGCAAACCATGATGAATGACTCGATTCGTGGATGGATTTATATAGAATTAGTGTTTTAATGGTGTTTTTATACTTGTTTGTTCAATTAATATACTAGGTTGTTTAGCTACATGTGTTAATATCATGATCAATATGTCAAAAAGTGTAATTGGAATCAAAAGAACAGCCTTGCTAACCAGAAATGATGAGAGGTACCCTCTATTTTTGAATTCAACAATTAATATCAATAGGAAATGAAATTGAAGATCAAGGACTCCATTGTTTGTTAAATTGAATGAATTCATCCTATAGATGTTGCATGGGCAATTTTTTTCATAATGTTTATAGTTATTAAGAAAGAAACAAAAGTTAATTTCAAGGTTGTTGCTTGAAATTGTCCTGGTAACAACAAGAGGAGCCTAATTCACATGAGGTGATTAAAATGACTCATTATTTGTGTATTAAAATAGTTAATATTTGTACGAAATGCAAAACATGATGAATGTCTCCTTTGGCTTATGGATTTAAATAGAGTTTGCATATTAATGGTGTTTATACTTGTTTTTCCAATTAATATACTAGGTTGTTTAGCTACATGTGTTAATTTTATGATCAATGTGTCAAAAAGTATGTTTGGAATCAAAAGAGCATGCTTGCTAACCATAAATGATGGGAGGTACTCTCTATTTTTGAATTCAACCATTAATATCAATAAAAAATAAAATTCAAGATCAAAGACTCCATTTTTTGTTAAATTGAATGAATTCAGCATATAGATATTCCATGGGCATTTTCTTCATAATGAACATAGTTATAAACAAAGAAACAAAACTCAATTTCATGGTTATTGCATGAAAAATAGCCCTGGTAACAAAAAAAGGAGCCTAATTCACATGTGGTGATTAGAATGTCTCATTATTTAGGAATTAAACCATTTCACATTTGCACGAAATGTAAACCATGATGAATGACTCATTTCGCTAATAGATTTAAATAGATTTAAAGATTTAATGGTGTTTATACTTATTTGATTCAATTAATATACTACATTGTTTAGCTACATGTGTTAATTTCATGATCAATGTGTCAAAAAGTGTGTTTGGAATCAAAAGAGCAGCCTTGCTAACCAGAAATGATGGGAGCTACTCTCTTTTTTTGAATTCATCAATTAATATAAATAAGAAATGAAATTGAAGATCAAGGATTCCATTGTTTGTTAAATTGAATGAATTCATCATATAGATGTTCCATGGGCATTTTCTTTATAATGAACATAGTTATTAAGAAAGAAATAAAAGTTAATTTCATAGTTATTGCATGAAAATAGTCCTGGTAACAACAAGAGGAGCCTAATTCACATGAGGTGATTGAAATAAGTCATTATTTATGAATTAAAATAGTTAATATTTGTACGAAATGCAAACCATGATGAATGACACTTTTGGCTTATGGATTTAACTAGATTTTGCGTTTTAATGGTGTTTATACTTGTTTGTTCAATTAATATACTACATTGTTTAGCTACATGTGTTAATTTTATGATCAATGTGTCAAAAAGTGTGTTTGGAATCAAAAGAGCAGCCTTGCTAACCAGAAATGATGGGAGGTACTCTCTATTTTTGAATTCAACAATTAATATCAATAAGAAATGAAATTGAAGATCAAGGACTCCATTGTTTGTTAAATTGAATGAATTCATCATATAGATGTTCCATGGGCATTTTCTTTATAATGAACATAGTTATTAAGAAAAAAACAAAAGTTAATTTCAAGGTTATTGCTTGAAATTTTCTTGGTAACAACAAGAGGAGCCTAATTCACATGAGGTGATTGGAATAAGTCATTATTTATGAATTAAAATAGTTAATATTTGTACGAAATGCAAAACATGATGAATGACACTTTTGGCTTATGGATTTAACTAGATTTTGCGTTTTAATGGTGTTTATACTTGTTTGTTCAATTAATATACTACATTGTTTAGCTACATGTGTTAATTTTATGATCAATGTGTCAAAAAGTGTGTTTGGAATCAAAAGAGCAGCCTTGCTAACCAGAAACGATGGGAGGTACTCTCTATTTTTGAATTCATCAATTAATATCAATAAGAAATGAAATTAAAGGTCAAGGACTCCATTGTTTGTTAAATTGAATGAATTCATCCTACAGATTTTCCATGGGCAATTTTTTTCATAATGTTTATGGTTATTAAGAAAAAAACAAAAGTTAATTTCAAGGTTATTGCTGAAAAATTGTCTTGGTAACAACAAGAGGAGCCTAATTCACATGAGGTGATTAGAATGATTCATTATTTATGAATTAAAATAGTTAATATTTGTACGAAATGCAAAGAATGCTGAATGACTCCTTTGGCGATGGATTAAAATAGATTTAGTGTTTTAATGGTGTTTTATCCTTGTTTGATTCAATTAATATACTAGGTTGTTTAGCTACATGCGTTTAATTTCATGATTAATGTGTGAAAAAGTGTGTTTGGAATCAAAAAGAGCAGCCTTACTAACCAGAAAATGATGGGAGGTACTCTCTATTTTTGAATTCAACAATTAATATCAATAAGAAATGAAATTGAAGATCAAGGACTCCATTGTTTGTTAAATTGAATGAATTCATCATATAGATGTTCCATGGGCATTTTCTTTCATAATGAACATAGTTATAAAAAGAAAGAAAGAAAACTTAATTTCATGGTTATTGCATGAAAAATAGCCCTGGTAACAAAAAAAGAAGCCTAATTCACATGTGGTGATTAGAATGTCTCATTATTTAGGAATTAAACCATTTCACATTTGCACGAAATGTAAACCATGATGAATGACTCATTTCGTTGATAGATTTAAATAGATTTTAAGCTTTAATGGTGTTTATACTTATTTGATTCAATTAATATACTACATTGTTTTAGCTACATGTGTTAAATTCATGATCAATGTGTCAAAAAGTGTGTGTTTGGAATCAAAAGAGCAGCCTTTGCTAACCAGAAATGATGGGAGGTACTCTCTATTTTTGAATTCAACAATTAATATCAATAAGAAATGAAATTAAAGGTCAAGGACTCCATTGTTTGTTAAATTGAATGAATTCATCCTATACATTTTCCATGGGCAATTTTTTTCATAATGTTTATGGTTATTAAGAAAGAAACAAAAGTTAATTTCAAGGTTGTTGCTTGAAAATTGTCCTGGTAACAACAAGAGGAGCCTAATTCACATGAGTTGATTAGAATGACTCATTATTTGTGTATTAAAATAGTTAATATTTGTACGAAATGCAAAAACATGATGAATGTCTCCTTTGGCTTATGGATTTAAATAGAGTTTGCATATTAATGGTGTTTTATACTTGTTTTTTCAATTAATATACTAGGTTGTTTAGCTACATGTGTTAATTTTATGATCAATGTGTCAAAAAGTGTGTGTTTTGGAATCAAAAGAGCATGCCTTGCTAACCATAAATGATGGGAGGTACTCTCTATTTTTGAATTCAACCAATTAATATCAATAAAAAATAAAATTCAAGATCAAAGACTCCCATTGTTTGTTAAATTGAATGAATTCAGCATATAGATGTTCCATGGGTATTTTCTTCATAATGAACATAGTTATTAAACAAAGAAAAAAAACTTAATTTCATGGTTTATTGCATGAAAAATAGCCCTGGTAACAACAAAAAAAGGAGCCTAATTCACATATGGTGATTACAATGTCTCATTATTTAGGAATTAAACCATTTCACATTTGCACGAAATGTAAACCATGATGAATGACTCATTTCGCTGATGATAGATTTAAATAGATTTTAAGCTTTAATGGTGTTTATACTTATTTGATTCAATTTAATATACTTCATTGTTTAGCTACATGTGTTAATTTCATGATCAATGTGTCAAAAAGTGTGTTTGGAATCAAAAGAGCAGCCTTGCTAACCAGAAAAATGATGGGAGGTACTCTCTATTTTTGAATTCATCAATTAATATCAATAAGAAATGAAATTGAAGATCAAGGATTCCATTGTTTGTTAAATTGAATGAATTCATCATATAGATGTTCCATGGGCATTTTCTTTATAATGAACATAGTTTATTAAGAAAGAAATAAAAAGTTAATTTCATAGTTATTGCATGAAAAATAGTCCTGGTAACAACAAGAGGAGCCTAATTCACATGAGGTGATTGGAATAAGTCACTATTTATGAATTAAAATAGTTATATATTTGTACGAAATGCAAACCATGATGAATGACACTTTTTGGCTTATGGATTTAACTAGATTTTGCGTTTTAATGGTGTTTATACTTGTTTGTTCAATTAAAATAATAGGTTGTTTAGCTACATGCATTAATTTCATGATTAATGCGTCAAAAAGTGTGTGTTTGGACTCAAAAGACGAGCCTTGCTAACCAGAGAAATAAATGATGGGAGGTACTCTCTATTTTTGAATTCATCAATTAATATCAATAAGAAATGAAATTAAAGGTCAAGGACTCCATTGTTTGTTAAATTGAATGAATTTCATCCTACAGATTTTCCATGGGCAATATTTTTTTCATAATGTTTATGGTTATTAAGAAAAAAACAAAAAGTTAATTTCAAGGTTATTGCTTGAAAATAGTCCTTGGTAACAACAAGAGGAGCCTAATTCACATGAGGTGATTAGAATGATTCATTATTTATGAATTAAAATAGTTAATATTTGTACGAAATGCAAAGAATGATGAATGACTCCTTTGGCGAGTGGATTAAAATAGATTTAGTGTTTTAATGGTGTTTATCCTTGTTTGATTGAATTAATATACTAGGTTGTTTAGCTACATGCGTTAATTTCATGATTAATGTGTGAAAAAAAGTGTGTTTGGAATCAAAAAGAGCAGCCTTACTAACCAGAAATGATGGGAGGTACTCTCTATTTTTGAATTCAACAATTAATATCAATAAGAAATGAAATTGAAGATCAAGGACTCCATTGTTTGTTAAATTGAATGAATTCATCATATAGATGTTCCATGGGCATTTTCTTTATAATGAACATAGTTATTAAGAAAGAAATAAAAGTTAATTTCATAGTTATTACATGAAAAATAGTCCTGGTAACAACAACAGGAGCCTAATTCACATGAGGTGATTAGAATGTCTCATTATTTAGGAATTAAACTACTTCACATTTGCATGAAATGCAAACAATGATGAATGACTCGATTCGTGGATGGATTTATATAGAATTAGTGTTTTAATGGTGTTTATACTTGTTTGTTCAATTAATATACTAGGTTGTTTAGCTACATGTGTTAATATCATGATCAATATGTCAAAAAGTGTAATTGGAATCAAAAGAACAGCCTTGCTAACCAGAAATGATGAGAGGTACTCTCTATTTTTGAATTCAACAATTAATATCAATAGGAAATGAAATTGATGATCAAGGACTCCATTGTTTGTTAAATTGAATGAATTCATCCTATAGATGTTTGCATGGGCAATTTTTTTCATAATGTTTTATAGTTATTAAAAAAGAAAACAAAAGTTAATTTCAAGGTTTTTGCTTGAAATTGTCTTGGTAACAACAAGAGGAGCCTAATTCACATGAGGTGATTAGAATGACTCATTATTTGTGTATTAAAATAGTTAATATTTGTACGAAATGCAAAACATGATGAATGTCTCCTTTGGCTTATGGATTTAAATAGAGTTTGCATATTAATGGTGTTTATACTTGTTTTTTCAATTAATAATATACTAGGTTGTTTTAGCTACATGTGTTAATTTTATGATCAATGTGTCAAAAAGTGTGTTTGGAATCAAAAGAGCATGCTTGCTAACCATAAAATGATGGGAGGTACTCTCTATTTTTGAATTCAACAATTAATATCAATAAAAAATAAAAATTCAAGATCAAGGACTCCATTGTTTGTTAAATTGAATGAATTCAGCATATAGATGTTCCATGGGCATTTTCTTCATAATGAACATAGTTATAAACAAAGAAAAAAAAACTTAATTTCATGGTTATTGCATGAAAAATAGCCCTGGTAACAAAAAAAGGAGCCTAATTCACATGTGGTGATTAGAATGTCTCATTATTTAGGAATTAAAATATTTTCACATTTGCACGAAATGTAAAACCATGATGAATGACTCATTTTCGCTGATAGATTTAAATAGATTTTAAGTTTTAATGGTGTTTTATACTTTTTTGATTCAATTAATATACTACATTGTTTAGCTACATGTGTTAATTTCATGATCAATGTGTCAAAAAGTGTGTTTTGGAATCAAAAGAGCAGCCTTGCTAACCAGAAATGATGGGAGCTACTCTCTATTTTTGAATTCATCAATTAATATCAATAAGAAATGAAATTGAAGATCAAGGATTCCATTGTTTGTTAAATTGAATGAATTCATCATATAGATGTTTCCATGGGCATTTTCTTTATAATGAACATAGTTATTTAAGAAAGAAATAAAAAGTTAATTTCATAGTTATTGCATGAAAAATAGTCCTGGTAACAACAAGAGGAGCCTAATTCACATGAGGTGATTAGAATAAGTCATTATTTATGAATTAAAATAGTTAATATTTGTACGAAAATGCAAACCATGATGAATGACACTTTTGGCTTATGGATTTAACTAGATTTTTGCGTTTTAATGGTGTTTATACTTGTTTGTTCAATTAAAATACTAGGTTGTTTAGCTACATGTGTTAATTAATTTCATGATTAAATGTGTCAAAAAGTGTGTTTGGACTCAAAAGACGTGCCTTGCTAACCAGAAATGATGGGAGGTACTCTCTATTTTTTGAATTCATCAATTAATATCAATAAGAAATGAAATTAAAGATCAAGGACTCCATTGTTTGTTAAATTGAATGAATTCATCATATAGATTTTTCCTGATGGGCAATTTTTTTTCATAATGTTTATAGTTATTAAGAAAAAAACAAAAGTTAATTTCAAGGTTATTGCTTGAAAATTGTCTCTGGTAACAACAAGAGGAGCCTAATTCACATGAGGTGATTAGAATGATTCATTATTTATGAATTAAAATAGTTAATATTTGTACGAAATGCAAAGAATGATGAATGACTCCTTTGGCGAGTGGATTAAAATAGATTTAGTGTTTTAATGGTGTTTTATCCTTGTTTGATTTCAATTAATATACTAGGTTGTTTAGTTTACATGTGTTAATTTCATGATTAATGTGTGAAAAAAAAGTGTGTGTTTGGAATCAAAAGAGCAGCCTTGCTAACCAGAAATGATGGGAGGTACTCTCTATTTTTGAATTCAACAATTAATATCAATAAGAAATGAAATTGAAGATCAAGGACTCCATTGTTTGTTAAATTGAATGAATTCAGCATATAGATGTTCCATGGGCATTTTCTTCATAATAAACATAGTTATAAACAAAGAAAGAAAACTTAATTTCATGGTTATTGCATGAAAAAATAGCCCTGGTAACAAGAAAAGGAGCCTAATTCACATATGGTGATTAGAATGTCTCATTATTTAGGAATTAAACCATTTCACATTTGCACGAAATGTAAACCATGATGAATGACTCATTTCGCTGATAGATTTAAATAGATTTTAAGCTTTAATGGTGTTTATACTTATTTGATTCAATTAATATACTACATTGTTTAGCTACATGTGTTAATTTCATGATCAATGTGTCAAAAAGTGTGTTTGGAATCAAAAAGAGCAGCCTTGCTAACCAGAAATGATGGGAGCTACTCTCTATTTTTGAATTCAATCAATTAATATCAATAAGAAATGAAATTGAAAAATCAAGGATTCCATTGTTTGTTAAATTGAATGAATTCATCATATAGATGTTCCATGGGCATTTTTTTTTATAATGAACATAGTTATTAAGAAAGAAATAAAAGTTAATTTCATAGTTATTGCATGAAAAATAGTCCTGGTAAACAACAAGAGGAGCCTAATTCACATGAGGTGATTTAGAATAAGTCATTATTTATGAATTAAAAATAGTTAATATTTGTACGAAATGCAAACCATGATGAATGACACTTTTGGCTTATGGATTTAACTAGATTTTGCGTTGTTTTAATGGTGTTTTATACTTGTTTGTTCAATTAATATACTAGGTTGTTTAGCTACATGCGTTAATTTCATGATCAATGTGTCAAAAAGTGTGTTTGGACTCAAAAGACGAGCCTTGCTAACCAGAAATGATGGGAGGTACTCTCTATTTTTGAATTCATCAATTAAATATCAATAAGAAATGAAATTAAAGGTCAAGGACTCCATTGTTTGTTAAATTGATGAATGAATTCATCCTACAGATTTTCCATGGGCAATTTTTTTCATAATGTTTATGGTTATTAAGAAAAAAACAAAAGTTAATTTCAAGGTTATTGCTTGAAATTGTCTTGGTAACAACAAGAGGAGCCTAATTCACATGAGGTGATTAGAATGATTCATTATTTATGAATTAAAATAGTTAATATTTGTACGAAATGCAAAGAATGATGAATGACTCCTTTGGCGAGTGGATTAAAATAGATTTAGTGTTTTAATGGTGTTTATCCTTGTTTGATTCAATTAATATACTAGGTTGTTTAGCTACATGCGTTTAATTTCATGATTAATGTGTGAAAAAGTGTGTTTGGAATCAAAAGAGCAGCCTTGCTAACCAGAAATGATGGGAGCTACTCTCTATTTTTTGAATTCAACAATTAATATCAATAAGAAATGAAATTGAAAGATCAAGGACTCCATTGTTTGTTAAATTGAATGAATTCATCATATAGATGTTCCATGGGCATTTTTCTTTATAATGAACATAGTTATTAAAGAAGAAATAAAAGTTAATTTCATCAGTTATTGCATGAAAAATAGTCCTGGTAACACAACAAGAGGAGCCTAATTCACATGAGGTGATTAGAATAAGTCATTATTTATGAATTAAAATAGTTAATATTTGTACGAAATGCAAACCATGATGAATGACACTTTTGGCTGATGGATTTAAATAGATTTTGCGTTTTAATGGTGTTTATACTTGTTTGTTCAATTAAAAATACTAGGTTGTTTAGCTACATGTGTTAATTTCATGATTCAATGTGTCAAAAAAGTGTGTTTGGACTCAAAAGACGAGCCTTGCTAACCAGAAATGATGATGGGAGGTACTCTCTATTTTTGGATTCATCAATTAATATCAATAAGAAATGAAATTAAAGATCAAGGACTCCATTGTTTGTTTAAATTGAATGAATTCATCCTATAGATGTTCCTATGGGCAATTTTTTTCATAATGTTTTATAGTTATTAAGAAAAAAATAAAAGTTAATTTCAAGGTTATTGCTTGAAATTGTCTTGGTAACAACAAGAGGAGCCTAATTCACATGAGGTGATTAGAATGATTCATTATTTATAAATTAAAATAGTTAATATTTTGTACGAAATACAAAGAATGATTGAATGATTCCTTTGGCGAGTGGATTAAAATAGATTTAGTGTTTTAATGGTGTTTATCCTTGTTTTGATTGAATTAATATACTAGGATGTGTTTAGCTACATGCGTTAATTTCATGATCAATGTGTCAAAAAAGTGTGTTTGGAATCAAAAGAGCAGCCTTGCTAACCAGAAATGATGGGAGGTACTCTCTATTTTTGAATTCAACAATTAATATCAATAAGAAATGAAATTGAAGATCAAGGACTCCATTGTTTGTTAAATTGAATGAATTCATCATATAGATGTTTCCATGGGCATTTTCTTTATAATGAACATAGTTATTAAGAAAGAAATAAAAGTTAATTTCATAGTTATTGCATGAAAAAATAGTCCTGGTAACAACAAGAGGAGCCTAATTCAAATGAGGTGATTGGAATAAGTCATTATTTATGAATTAAAATAGTTAATATTTTGTACGAAATGCAAACCATGATGAATGACACTTTTGGCTTATGGATTTAAATAGATTTTGCATTTTAATGGTGTTTATACTTGTTTGTTCAATTAATATACTACATTGTTTAGCTACATGTGTTAAATTTTATGATCAAATGTGTCAAAAAGTGTGTTTGGAATCAAAAGAGCAGCGTTGCTAACCAGAAATGATGGGAGGCACTCTCTATTTTTTGAATTCAACAATTAATATCAATAAGAAAATGAAATTAAAGATCAAGGACTCCATTGTTTGTTAAATTGAATGAATTCATCCTATAGATTTGTTCCATGGGCAATTTTTTTCATAATGTTTATGGTTATTAAGAAAAAAACAAAAGTTAATTTTCAAGGTTATTGCTTGAAAAATGTCTCTTGGTAACAACAAGAGGAGCCTAATTCACATGAGGTGATTAGAATGATTCATTATTTATGAATTAAAATAGTTAATATTTGTACGAAATACAAAGAATGATGAATGACTCCTTTGGCGAGTGGATTTAAATAGATTTAGTGTTTTTAATGGTGTTTATCCTTGTTTGATTCAATTAATATACTAGGTTGTTTAGCTACATGTGTTAATTTCATGATTAATGTGTCAAAAAAAGTGTCTTTGGAATCGAAAGAGCAGCCTTACTAACCAGAAATGATGGGAGGTACTCTCTCTATTTTTTGAATTCAACAATTAATATCAATAAGAAATGAAATTGAAGATCAAGGACTCCATTGCTTGTTTAAATTGAATGAATTCATCATATAGATGTTCCATGGGCATTTTCTTTATAATGAACATAGTTATTAAGAGAAAGAAATAAAAGTTAATTTCATAGTTATTGCATGAAAAATAGTCCCCTGGTAACAACAAGAGGAGCCTAAATTCAAATGAGGTGATTGGAATAAGTCATTATTTATGAATTAAAATAGTTAATATTTGTACGAAATGCAAACCATGATGAATGACACTTTTGGCTTATGGATTTAACTAGATTTTGCATTTTAATGGTGTTTATACTTGTTTGTTCAATTAATATACTACATTGTTTAGCTACATGTGTTAATTTTATGATCAATGTGTCAAAAAGTGTGTTTGGAATCAAAAGAGCAGCCTTGCTAACCAGAAATGATGGGAGGCACTCTCTATTTTTGAATTCAACAATTAATATCAATAAGAAATGAAATTAAAGGTCAAGGACTCCATTGTTTGTTAAATTGAATGAATTCATCCTACAGATTTTCCATGGGCAATTTTTTTCATAATGTTTATGGTTATTAAGAAAAAAACAAAAGTTAATTTCAAGGTTATTGCTTGAAATTGTCTTGGTAACAACAAGAGGAGCCTAATTCACATGAGGTGATTAGAATGATTCATTATTTATGAATTAAAATAGTTTAATATTTGTACGAAATACAAAGAATGATCAATGACTCCTTTTGGCGAGTGGATTAAAATAGATTTAGTGTTTTTAATGGTGTTTATCCTTGTTTGATTGAATTAATATACTAGGTTGTTTAGCTACATGCGTTAAATTTCAATGATCATAATGTGTCAAAAAGTGTGTTTGGAATCGAAAGAGCAGCCTTACT